>PYST01000013.1:0-208531 GCA_003049485.1 Ophioceras dolichostomum
ATGCAAAAAAGATCCAACTGCTAACTGATTTTCTTGATGAATACTTTTTAGCTCGCATATCACTTGTAAGTGCACTTCCACTGTTTCCCCCTGTTTTCCCCTGTTTTCCCCCCGTCATCGATGTCTTCTTCAAACATCCATATTCCTCTCTCCATCGGCAATACACAGGGGAGAGTGAGGAGCAGGCCAAGTGGTCTCAGCATCACTCGGCCCCATCCCTCTCCAGCCTGGCGCTATACTTTTGCCGTGTACTATATGTATGTAGCCCTCCTGGATTCTCCTTGCTGCTCAGACGAACAATTCCCGGTCAAGATCCATATGGCAGCCCCTTCCAGCGAGGCTCAGCAACTACCTACCTATGTCAAAAAACCCATTGCTAACCAGAGGGATCCCCACGCCTTCTCCCCAAATAGGTGCGAAATGCAAATACGAATTCTGCTACACCTGTGGCATGAAATGGGGCCCCGTCGGCTGCTTCAACACGGAATGCGACCTCGAGGTCTAGGATACCGAGTAGGGCAGCAAGTGCGGGCGGCCGTGCGAGTTGATGCCCCCCTCTTGGACAAAGCTAGAATAGAGAGAGACATCACTGCCTTGTATTTTTTCCTTTATTGGCCGGAGAAATTCAACGCTGTTTTTTGGTTCTTCCGTCGACTTCTTTCTAGTTGGAAAGAAAACCCCTCAGTGCTACAAACAATGTGCTAAAAGAAACAAACGCGAAAACACACAGGTCCCAGTTGCAAGCACCAATGGTGCTACGAATGCTTCGCCGACCACAAGGCCATCCTCGCCGCGGACAACTCCCTCCACGGCAAAGACTGCCCTTACCACACGGCCAACCTCGAGAGGAATGCTACTAGTAGTGAGGCCAGGCTCGTCGCCGCCGTGGCGGCGGCAGCTGCTGGCACCACCAGACATACGACTAAGAGTTAACTAGTAGGTAGACATTCGGGTGTCTATCCGGAGGCACACTCCCGTATCAAACTCGCCGGGGTCATCACGCAAGCCAGCCAGTGTCCCCTCGAGTAATGACACGAACAACCAGAAGACCAAGCGTCACAGAGTGGCAGAGGGTGCCTCAGAGCTTCAAGATCATACGCTTTTTTTTTAAAAAAGAAAAATTAAAAAAATTAATAATAATGGAGCTATGAATGGGTGTGTACCTCGATCAACTCTCAACAGTGCTCGACGTCTAGGATGGAGCGCGCCCTCTTCCGCGTTGCGAGTCCATGCTGCTTTGCTGAGAATCAAGGGTTCACATTGTCGTGGGTTTCCGGTGCCGATACGTATTATAGCGTTTAGCAGATAGGTGATGGATGCTGAGGAGCCACTCTGGCCCTGTTGTTGTCTTCCCTACCTAGTTATCCACTCGAATAGCGACACGTTGATCTTCATAATAGTGCTTTTATAGAGTATTTGGGTACGGGAAAGGAAGGAAAGGGAGGGAGCCTGGGAAGGCAAGGTCCACGCCCACATCACCGTCTGGTGGCGGGACTGGATCCTGGAAATGGTATGCTTTGGTCATTGAGCTGAGGGCTCGGCCACTAGGTAGGCAAGTAAGTGGAAGAAGAGCTAGACGTTCACAACTGTTGCACAGATAAAGCCGGATACTGCCATGCTCATAAAAGCATGGTGCTTCATTATTCGCGTCGGTAAGACGGAAGAGGTCGCGCATCTGTATCTGTATCTGTATCTGTACCTGGACACCTACGTAGAGTAGGGTAAGGTAGCTGTAGCTGGATAAAGCCGGGTACTGTACTGTAACGAAAAGGGGCATGGAATGTTACCGGACAGATTAAGGAAAAGGTACTGGGTACTGATCGTCGTCTTCGTTGTCGTGGTCGTGGTCGTGACTGCTGCTGCTGCTGAGGAACAGTCGGCTGAGACGACGGCTCGCGCCCTGGATGATGTCGGGCTTCTTCTTCATCATCAGACGGGACTCGGAGCGCCTGCTGTTCTTGATCACGCGCGGGAGGGAGGCGTTCACGACGTCGTAGAAGAGCTCCGAGACGCCCTTGCCGTCCTTGGACGAGCACTCGAGGTACTTGTCTGCGGCGATCTCGCGGGCGGCGACCTCGCCCTGTTGGTGGAAGAGAAGGAAAGATCAGCAGGGCTACTTAGTTACTAGGTGGAGGGTACAAGATAGGAGGAGGATGGGGGAAAGATGGATTGATGGGTGGATGGATGAACTGAACTTACGTGGAAGCGGGTGACGACATGGTTGTCTTGGAGGAAGGCCAGCTGCAGGGCCGGGCCGCGGCGGTCGCTCTTGAGACCGGCGAGGAAGATGGGGACGCCGGCTGTGTTGCTGCGTGCATCATCGATCCACTACAACAGAGAACAAGGAGGACGCAGGCGGCGATATGCGTTTAGTATCCCGAGTGGCGTCAACAGAAATAAAAGAGGGGGAAAGAAAGGGGAGAAAGTAGAAAGAGGGTCACTCACTCGCTGCTTGCAGGTGTTAAGGGTGGCGGGATCGCCGATGGAATAGCACAGAACCACGGCATCGTACCAGTCCTGCGTGAGGTAGCTGGTGCGGATATCCTCTTGGCCACCGGGCAGGTCGTGGATCTCGACGCGGCAGGAGACGCCGCCGGCGCAGTTCTTCATCAGGACTCGGTGGATAGCACGCGAGGTCGTAGGGGTGTAGTCCTCGGTGATGGCAGAATTGGTGATGAAGCGACTAGACAGACAGGTGAAGAAAGGGGTGGTGTTATTAGTGAATTGTCTCTAGCAAAAGGGGACTGGACCGTCCCGAGAGGTGAAAAAGAGACAAAGGAGAGAAAGGGAGAGAGACTATTACTCACTTGATGAGCGCAGACTTGCCAACAGTCGCGTCTCCCACGAGGGCGATCTGCATGCGGTAGTTTCCAGACTCGAGGTCGCGAGCATCGAGGGGCTTGGGGAGGGCGTGCACGATGAGGTCCCGCTGCATGAGCCAGCTTCTAGCCGATCCGTAGGCGTTCTGACCCTGACCCTCACCGCCGCCGGCTTGGGACGTGGCGGTGGCAACAGTAGCAGTAGCGCCGAAGAGAGGGACAAGGGCCGAGAAACCGTGGAAGCTCATGGGTCGGGCGCGGACGTTGCTGCTGCCGGCACGCGTGGCGGAGCCAGAGGCGGTGGCATTGACCACCTGCTGCTGCTGCTGGTCAGCGGAGGCAGCTGCGGCGGTGGTAGTTGTAGTAGCAGAGGTAGGGCCGCCACGGAAGAGGCCTGAGAAACGGCGGCGAGAGAGTGAGAAGGTCCGCGATAGGGCTGTGGCGGGACGAGGTCGGGCTTGAGACTGGGTCTGCGCCTGCGCCTGCTGCTGGTGCTCCTCCTGGTCATCATCCTTGGTAGGGACCGGCGGAGAGTGCCGTCCGCCAAGACGAGAGAACGAACGCGCCAGGGTGGAGAAGCGGCCTCGCTTGACGCGGACAGTCTGGTTGTCGTCGTCCTGGTCTTCCTGGGCTTGCAGCCGGCGCTTCTTCTGCAGCTTGTTGGGCGTCTTGACCTTGGGGATGTCTTGGCTCGGTTGAGCCGCCTCTGTCGTCTCGTGCTGCTGCTGCTGCTGCTGCTGGTAACCCTCGGGCTGCTGCATCATTTGCAACGTAAGATTTTTGCTTTGTTAGACGCGTACGTACATAAAAGTTTTGCGGATGACAAAAGGTGGTGGTGTTGGTGCTTTGTTGCTTTGTTTGCTTGGATTCTATGATGAATTGGATAGGACGAGCTGCGGTGGTAGTAGTAGGGCTGGATTGAATGAAACTTACATTCTTGACCGGCGTCTGCTGGGCACCCGAGAAGAACGAAATTGAATGCCGCTTCTGGGCGGCGTTGTCGTGCGTGGTAGAGGACGGCAGCCAACGCCGTCCGGTCTTCCCTGAGGAAGGCTCCGCATTCACTCCGTTCTGGCTGTCGACCTCACCGACTGGCGAGAGGGCTGGAGCTATGGTTGAGGGCATTGTCGCCCTCGCCGCCCGAGTGGCCGCCGTCGGGTACGACTGCAGCTCGTCCCGATATCGCTGGGCCGGATCGACAGGCTCTGGGATGCCCGCCAGCCACTGGTCGAACCCGTCGCTGGGGTGTCTAGCCCCTTGGTAGTCCCTGACCGAGTATAGGGAAGCCACCTGGCTGCGGTGAGAGCCAGGCGTCGGGTGCATCTCTCCGATGCCGCTCGTCATCTGTCGGTACTGCGGGTCCTCGTCCTCGTAGTAGTCGACGTTGTGGTCCAGAGGGCTTGGGTCGTAGCCCTCTGGACCGCCGTGGAAGTAGCCCTGATGCTGGTAGTCGTCAGGGTGGTAGTAGGACGCCTCGCCCTGGTATTCGTCGTCGGCGTCGGGGTGG
Source organism: Ophioceras dolichostomum (assembly GCA_003049485.1). Lineage (NCBI taxonomy): Eukaryota > Fungi > Ascomycota > Sordariomycetes > Magnaporthales > Ophioceraceae > Ophioceras > Ophioceras dolichostomum. The sequence goes on from PYST01000013.1 coordinate 4,327, forward strand.
GCATGGGTGGCGTGGGGGAGCGGCGACATTGGCCGCTCACCCCAGCCCAAATACGAATGGTCGTCCATCGCGGCGGCCGGCGTGGGATGGGATGGGGATGGGATGGGATGGATGCGGAGAACAGGGGGCAAGAAACGAATCTGTTGTTGCTGCTGTCACTGCTGTTGTTGCTGTTGCTGTTGCTGCCGCTGGGCTGGGAAGTGGTTCAAAAAAAGAAAAAAAATTCTCGTGCCCGTTGGTGGAAAGTTCCAGAGCTAGGGCAGGTGAAGGGGACGACGACCGCAGAATTTAGGAGCGGGGTCCAACAAAACAACTGGCGCGTTACGCGTGAATTCCCTTGTGTTTTCAAAATCATACTCCCCTTACCTCTCTCGGTCTGAGAGACCCCCATAGAACCTTATAATTCAACCATCGCTTCCCACCCTTTCCATCTTGCCAAGTCAGCACCCAGGACAGATGCCCCAAGAGACCAGGAGACACTAGGAGCACAGGAAAAGCATCCCCTTGCCTCTGACTTTTACAAGACAGGGAAGAGAAAACGAAACAAGATTTTAGATGTAGTCTAGGACTATCACTAGAATCTCAAGGTGCTCTGCCCATCCATCGGTGTGGCCCTGGAAACGAGGAATATTTGCTCCTATGCCACTGGCCCAAAGCCGCCTATCGGATGGCTCCCATTGAGGCCAGGCTATGCCTCTGCACAGTAGATGGGAACTCCCTTCTGCCATATATAACGCTGGAAGGAGCTTGAGGGCGGCCCTGAGGACTGGCTTTACCTTCCAACGCCCGATATTCCCCCAGTGATGACCATCCCTAACGACTTTTCCATTGGCACCCGAAGGTGAGCGATATTGACGTTGCCTCCATCAGCTGCACATCACCGATGCTGTATAAAAGCAGAGTGAGTTAGGCTGTTGCATTGTTGTGGCACTTGCCAACGAGAGCAGGAAGGCGCGGCCCTGGGTGCCGAACCGACCTAGGAGGTTGGCTGTGGGTCCATAGGAAGTCGGGGGTGCGGGTCGGTCTAATCGGAGCCGGTTCCGGCTCGTCGTGTCTTTTGACGTCTTCGCGTAAATAGAGCCAACAGACAGACTCAAATACTCAAAGAGTCACTAGACATAGAGAAAGCTCATTCAAAAGACTAGGAGCGAAGAAACAAAGGAACGTGACAACGGGAGGTACCGTCTAGGTACTCTGCTTAGATGCGGTGCAGTTCGGAGTTAAGATGGCAGCTCCCTTGGACCTCTAGACTCTTTTCCGTCAAGACTTAGTAGGCTCGAGTTAAACAGCTTAGTCCATATCAACTAAGTCACGCGTTGTCAAGACAGATAGAATAGCACAAGCTTAAAGTTCTTTCAAAGACCATGTCTGATGAGGGTAGACAGGGTGACTGTTGGCTCAGGGGAGGTTCGGCAATGTGGAGAATGTAGTTCCCTCGTGGTGGAGCACAGTGCTAAATCGCGAACTCTCGATATTGTCCGAAACGCTGCACAGTACCCTACCTAACCAAGGATTCAACCTCGAACCCTCGATTGGTAAAGCAGCCTTCTTGTTTCAACCGATGCCTGCGCTTGCTTTGTGCTGAGGTTGATTCATCGTCGTTTCATAGGGCTGAGGTTTCCTAAGAAATGGCATCTTCCCCACTGACGCAGGCCGTCATCACGGCGCCACGACCACTAAGCAGAACTTTGACGAGGTTAAGGTTGTTGCTATTCCGGTCCGCATTCTCGGGTAGCAGGAGTGGCGGCGGCAGCATCCCCGCAAGCGGAGAAATGCTACCACCAGAAGAACACGAGACGATGATTCGCCCGCGCCGGTGCCGGGCGCCACCGCAGCACAGCGTCCGGGCCGCGTACTACCGGGGCGGCACATCGCGGGCGATGTTCTTCCGGAGGCAGGACCTGCCCGCGGACCAGGCGGCCTGGGCGCCGATCTTCCTCGGCGCCATCGGCAGCCCGGACGCGGAGCACGGCCGGCAGCTGGACGGGCTCGGCGGCGGCATCTCGAGCCTCTCGAAGGCCTGCGTCGTGGGCCCGCCCACCGTGCCGGATGCGGACGTCGACTACACCTTCGCGGCGCTGGGCGTGCGGGACTCCGAGGTCGACTATTCCAGCAACTGCGGCAACATGTCTGCCGCCGTGGGGCCCTTCGCTGTCGATTCCGGGCTGGTCGCCGTGCCGGAGGAGACTATGGCTAGGCTGTTGCTGGCTTCGGTGCCGCAGGCTTCCACTTCATCTTCCTCTGATGAGGCGGCCGAGGCTGAAGAGGAGGTGGAGGACGTGAATTTCACGGTTCGCATACACAACACGAATACTGGCAAGCTAATCAACGCTACTTTCCCGCTTGCGGTTTCCGAAGCCGACGAGCAGGACCAAAAGAAGGTCGTCGTTGAGGCAGCTTCGTCGGGCAGTTTCGTGATAGATGGCGTGGCTGGCAGCGCCGCACCTGTGCAGCTTGACTTCGTCCGGCCCGCCGGGTCACGCACTGGGAAGTTGCTTCCTACCGGGAAGATTGTGGACGAGGTGGAGGTGGTGATTCCTCCAGAGATATCAGAGGCAGAGGCTGCTAGCAAGGGCCTACCTTTGAAAGTCCGTGCAACACTCATTGACGCCGGTAACCCGTGCGTTTTCGTCTACGCACAAGACCTGGGAGTCGCGGACGGTACCATGAGCGCCGCCGCCATCGACGCCGACGTGGCGCTCAAACTACGACTGGAGGCGGTGCGGCGCCGCGCTGCCGTTATGATGGGACTGGGAGCCACGACCGACGATGTGCCCGGGAGTATACCTAAGATCGGCTTCGTCTCCCGGCCGCTGGCGGCGCCAACGAACACGTCAACTTCGACAACAGCGCCCGGGGCAGCATCCGTCATCGTACGGGCGATGTCAGTGGGACAGCCGCATAAGGCCGTGCCCGTCACCGTGGCCCTCGCCCTGGCCGCAGCGGCGAGGCTTCCCGGCTCGGTGGTCGCCGACTGTGCTGTCCACCCGAGAGACGGCCACACTGCTGCTGCTGCTGCTACTGCTAGCCAAGACAGCTCAGGCATAGTGATTCATCATGCAAGCGGTACACTCACCGTTGGCGCCAAGTTCGATTCCCAGGGCCACTTGGAGCACGCTACCGTGTTCAGGACTGCGAGAAGGCTGATGGAGGGGAAGATATTTTGGAAGTGAATCAGCATGGCGAGAGCAAATTGTGAGTCTGGGAGCTAGCTATCCACCCGACGATTCCGCCCGCTCTCGCCGACCAGCCATGCCCGAGGGTCGTCGGCGGAGTCCAGCTCAGAGCCGAGTCAAAGTGGAGCCGGTGACAAGAGGACAGACACTGCAAAGAGTCCTTGGGATTGTATACTACTGTTTACTGTAGATGTGCGAGATGCCATTTCCCGGTTAGTGTTGAAGCGTTCCTTTCCCAAGTTACAAGCCTGGCGAGAGATTTTGCCTCTCTCCTCAAGAGCCGTCAGATCGACGATGACGGGCCATTGTAATTCGTCCAAGGTCACCCACCAGCAGTGAGCACACTGATAGCCTTTAGTCATGAGAAACGAGGCTTTCGGGGCCAGGGACTCGTCCATTTCCCGGCCATTATTTTTCAAATTGAATATTAAGAAGATTCGCAGACTAGAGGGACCTGCATGTTTCATGTCTTTTATAGTGCTGGAATGGCTCCTGGGTGGTACTGAAACTCGGGGCGTTATGGTGGGGCAGGGCCCCCTAGCCAGTGAGGTTGAGGGCGCTGGAGATGGCGGCGATGGCGCAATTCTAGGGCGGGTTCTGGCACAATCCCAACTCCCGTGCGCGCTGCCGATTGCGGCCGGGTTCTTGAGGTTTTTATTCCGCTGAGTGAGAGTTGTGAGTAACACGCTGCGCCGGCCGATTCATGATTCCTTCCGAGCTTTCCCCTCTTCTCTCCTATTGATAAGCGCACCGAAGAGCCTATCTCATGCCGCCTCTTCTGCCAACTCTTCCAAGCCTCTGGGGAAGAGTTTCCGGCATCACCAGCTCTCAGATCCGTCGTGGATTCCACTCCAGCATGAGCGGCAGAGGGAAGCTACAGCCAGCGGCGCGCGTCGCAGGTCAGAGGCAAGATGTTTGGTAAGCCGACTTCTCCTTCAGGGAACGCATCCAAGGCAACTCTTCTGGCCTTTCTCTTTCTCCCACGCCGTGCCTAGAAAGTCCTAAAAGCAAAAGCAAAGCACCTGAAGTTGGGGCGGTTATCACGAATGTGATGTGGTGACGATTGCCAAAGCAATGATGAAACACGCTGACCGGCTACCCCAGGTCCATTATCAACGAAGCCGCGACGGCTTCGCCGAAGCAACCGATTATCAACATGGGCCAAGGCTTCTTCGGATACAACCCGCCGCAGTTCATCTTGAACGCGGCAAAGCAGGCCCTTGACAGGGTGGAATGCAACCAGTACAGCCCAACTAAAGGCCGGCCAAGGCTCAAGAAGGCGATCTCGGACGCATACTCGCCCTACTGGGGCAGGAAGCTTAATCCGGACACCGAGATCACCATCACCACGGGAGCGAACGAAGGTTAGCTTGATGTGGTCCCCAGTCTAGGCTTCGAGGCTTCACCAAGGGAAATTTATTCACTCGGTCCTTGTCTCTAACTAAAATATAGGCATGCTCAGTGCCTTCATGGCCTTCATCGAGCCAGGGGACGAGGTCATCATCTTCGAGCCATTCTTCGACCAGTACATCAGCAATATCGAGATGCCCGGTGGCAAGATCGTCTACGTGCCGATGCATCCACCCAAGGCTGGCGCCACAGAGACGCTCTCGGCGGCTGAGTGGACCATCGACTTTGACGAGCTTGAGCGGGCCATTACCCCGAGGACGAAGATGCTCGTCATCAACACTCCTCGTAAGAAGCTGTTCTCTTCCATCTGACGATAGGAAGAAACCGAGCTAACTCCCAGGCGCTTTCTTTGGCACGCATACAGATAACCCCGTCGGCAAGGTCTACTCGAGAGAGGAGCTCCAGAAGATTGCGGACATCTGCCTGAAGAACGAGATCATCATCCTGTCCGACGAGGTCTACGACCGCCTGTACTACGTCCCCTTCACGCGCATCGCAACCCTCTCCCCTGAGGTCGAGCGTCTCACCATTACAGTGGGATCGGCGGGCAAGAACTTTTACGCCACTGGCTGGCGAGTCGGTGAGACTACATCCTGCTATGGGTCGAGATGGAGACTGAAAAACGGCCTACTAACCCAGGATCCACGTAGGTTGGCTGATGGGCCCTGCTGAGTTGATACAGCACGTATCCGCGGCCCATACTAGGATCTGCTATTCCTCCGTCTCTCCCCTGCAAGAAGCCTGCGCTGTTGGTAAGCTCGAGTCCTCTTCTAGCAGGCCATATGATCTATCTCCTCGTCAAGGAAAAACACATTGGCAGCTGACGACAGACATCGCTACCTCTCCGTGCTACCTAGGCTTCGAGCAAGCCGAGTCAGAAGGCTTCTGGGACGAGTGCGTCCGCGACATGAAGGGCCGGATGGACCGCTTCAACGAGATCTGGCGGGAGCTCGACGTGCCGTACTCGGAGCCCGAGGGCGGCTACTTCGTCATGGTGAACCTCAGCAAGGTCGAGCTTCCCCCGGACTACCCCTTCCCGCCCCACGTGGCCAGCCGGCCGCGCGACTTCAAGCTCGCATGGTTCATGATCCAGGAGCTGGGCGTGGCCGCCATCCCGCCCACCGAGTTCTACACGGACAAGAACGCGTCCATCGTCGAGGACTACCTGCGCTTCGCCGTCTGCAAGCCGGACGAGGTGCTCGAGCAGGCCAAGGAGAGGCTGAGGGGCTTGAGGAAGTACATCCAGCACTGACGCAGGTAACCCGGGATGTGGATGTCATGTAACTTTTGTGTGTTTCGGCGACAGGTAGAGTTACTAGTACTTTTAGACGGGCGGACGGACGTAGAGGAGATTCCCGGGAGCTTTTTCCTGCCGTCAATTTCACTATCAAAGAAAGTCCATTTAGTCCCTGCGAATATCCCCTTCCCTGACCTGACTCCCACCGCTGAATCGCGAATATGTAACAACAAAGAGCATGTCGCGAATGCTCAGCATCCACAAGATTTTTTCCAGCCGCAATATTTCGAACGTGTAGCTGGCTGCTCACCAGAGCCCTTTCTCACTTGGCAAAGTGGATGCTCTTGATATTGCAGTACGACAGGAGACCAAGCTGGCCCATCTCCCCTCCGAAGCCGCTGCTCTTGTGTCCTCCCATCCATGCAGCAGGGTTTGGTTGCTCGGGCATCTTCAGGTGCAAGTCAGCAAAACGCGTTGTTAAACGCCCAGCAGTCTGTCCTTTCCAATAACACGGGGAAATTGTCTGACTACGAGTAGGTAGGTAGGTAGGCACTTACGTTAATCCAGACCGAGCCAGCCTCCAGCCGGCGAGCGATGCTCTCAGCCCGAGCAACGTCCTTGGAGTACACCGTGGCTCCGAGCCCTGCATTGTTGAGATTCGCGCGCTTGATCACCTCGTCCTCAGTAGACCACTTCAGGATGGGGATGATAGGGCCTGCATGCATGAAAGAAGACATCAAAAGGGGGGAGACGTCAGCTAGGGATCAAACGCACACCGAATGTGGTGAAAATGAGAGGGCCAAAAGAGACACACCAAACTGCTCCTCCTGAACAAGCAGAGAACTCTCCGGCGGCTCAGCCACGACCGTGGGCGACACCCAGAACCCCTTCCCCTCATGGGCCTCCCCGCCCGCGAGGATCCTGCCCCCACTCCTCTTCGCGTCCTCGACGTAGCTCCTCACGATATCGAACTGCATCTTGTTCGACACGGGCCCAAACACGGTCGGCACCGACACCCCGTCCGCGTCGACGGCCGGCTCAAAAGTCCGCCTCGTCTCCTCAACGAACCTCTCCACGAACTCGTCGTAGATGCTCTCGTGCACATAAACCCTCTTCGTCGCGACGCACACCTGCCCCGCGTTGAAGAACGCGCCCCCCGCGGTCTGCGCCGCCACGACGGAGACGTCGACGTCCGGGCAGACGACGGCCGCGTCGTTGCCGCCCAGCTCGAGGGTCACCTTCTTCAAGGAGCGCGCGCACGACGCCATGACCCGCCTCCCCGTGGCGATCGAGCCCGTGAAGCTGATCTTGTCGATACCGTCGTGCTCCGTCATGAGACGGCCCAGGTCCGCGCCGCCGTTGAGGCACTGGAAGACGCCGGGAGGGAGGATGCCGACGCAGAGCTCACAAAACTTGAGGAGGCAGTAGGGCGTGAAGGGCGAGGGCTTGGAGATCACGCAGTTGCCCATCACGAGGGCGCCGACGACTTTGAGGCTGCTGAGGATCAACTGTGTTGTGCCGTCGTTTTTGTATCATTCCAATTTTTGTCAGCAGGGGAGGGCAGGGATTCTGCATTTTAGAAAAGACTTTCTCCTCTGGATAGTAGACAGGTAATGCGTATGTATGCTCACGGGGAAGTTCCAGGGAGAGATTCCTCCGACCACTCCCACTGGCTGGTGCGTGGCCACGATCTTGATCTTCTCGTCCTCGTACTGCACCTCATCTTGCAAGGCGTTCTTGGAGTAGTAGAGGAACTGGTCGGCCGAGTTCTTGATCTCGATCATCGCCATGAGGTACTGTTCCGAAACCCCGAGAGAGCTGGCTGTCAGCAGGGCAGGTCCCTCCCTTCCAGCAGCACCACCGCGTGCCACACAACGACAGAGCCGGAGCCTTCCTTGTTAGACCTCACCGATTTCCCGGTCTCCTTCCTGATGATGTCGATCATCATCTCCGTGTTCGCGTTGAGCGTCTCTGCCATCTGGACCAGAAGCTTCTGCCTCTCGGCGAGCGTGGTGTTGGCCCATGACGGGAGGGCCTTGCGGGCTGCGGTCACGGCCTGTTCCAGGTCATCGGCCGTGGCGACGGGGGCGTCCCAGAGAGACAGCTCCGTCCGCGGGTCTGTCACTTGGGCGGTCTGACTGGACCCACGGCGCTCGCCGTTGATGATGTTGAAGAACTCATACGTCGGGCCTTCGAGGCTGCCCATGGTGTTTTCACGACTTCGCGATAGAACAAGCGAAAACGTGAGAGAGAAGCCAAAAGTAAAATCAGGCCAATGATTAGGCGACTTGGTGCTGTATTAGACTTGTTTTCTTTGGCAGGGAATAAGGCGAGGTACCATTTGCTAGGGCAGGTAGGTGTCTAAGACGCAGCGAAAAAGGCAGCTCTGATACCAAATGGGAAAAGCACGAAGACGATGCGAAGATATACTTTGGAGCTTGAGCTTCAAGCTCGTGGCGCGATGAGACCGATCTTAAGCCTGATCTCCCATGTAAGGGTCAGGCACAGGGCCTCGGGAGGATAGGGGGGAGGGGAAGCAGGGGGCAAGAGGGGGAAGGTCTCGTTCTGTTGGTAGGTCTTGCTGCCATCGCTGCGTTGCGATGCAATGGGATGCATTCAGGCAATGCGGGCGGCCTGATACCGATCCGTGTTCGGTTTCAAGAAGCCGCGCCGCTCACCCACTCCATGCAATTTGACATGCAGCATTTCCAATAAAGGACAAATAGAGGCCTTGGTCGAACCAATGGGCATCTGATCCGGAATGCGAGAGTTTCTGTCCAAGTCGGAAACAAGGACAATGCTTCCTTGTAGAAGCCATGTCGTTGGCAGCGGACATCGAGTGATCAATCATGCAACCTCCTGGCGAGGGCCAAGCTGCCAAACCAGGCCAAGATGGAGAGGGTACCTCGTGGGGAGTCTGGGGTAGCTTCCCTCTCCCGCACGGGAAGACGCCTCGCCTTCAAGGGACTTGGGGCAAGGCCTAGGGCCAAGACAAGGCCTGTACCAGGGCCAGATCGGCTGGCATCCTTGGACGAGCCGGTGAAGGATTTTCGACAGAGCAAGCAACCTTATTTCAACAGTAGGTAGGAAAAGATACTGAACATCCGACGACCATGCGTGATCGGGCGTTTCTGGGTTTGCTATCATCCCTTGTTCGCCTGACATGCCTGTAACCAACAGCAAGCAAATACCATGAGCAACCTAGAATTAGAGTGTGTCAAAACGCAGTCTGAAAATGTCGCTCAGACATGGACAGATAAAGTTTCTGAGACACCCCTGTCTTGGTCATGTGACAACAGATCGGAACTGATAAAAGCGAGCGGGGTAAGTTAGAACCAACCAGTTCTTAGGTAAGCCAGACAGACCCCGCAACCGGTGTGGATGACGGCATCGACCGATGAAGTCCGCCTGTCCTTGAACCCCTTTCGGCATCCGGCGATGGCCTCGTGAGGGATTCCCTCGAATGGGAGAATAGGGAATGTAGGAATAGAACGCCACTCCACACTAGCTGTTATCATTGCACATGACTTCCTTGTCATAGGCGTTAAGGTGCACGTCGCATTATCAACATGTAGGCATTATCTGAGATAAGACACTCACTCAAAACGATCACTGGCTCCTTGTTATTGAACGGTGGTTTTCTGACACATATTAGTTCATCATCATCTTTTAAAACCATACCTCGCCTAAAGGTTCAATTTCCTATATACCCTTTCTCGTACACCTTGGTTGTGTCTGCCATTATTCTCTTGCTGGGTTGGTGTTTCTTGCTGTTGGTGTTCAGAGACATAGCGGAGACTGAACTGGAGAAGTATTATCCCTGCCAGAGCAAAAGCAATGGCTCCAATCGCCGTCTCTCCCGTACGGGACCCATTGGCCCCATTAAGGTCCCTCACGGCCTATTATGAAGACAGCATTTCCTTCTACCTCAACGGCACCAGAGTCGTCCTTGACGAAATCGACCCAGAGGCCACCTTGCTAGAGTATCTCAGGGGCATCGGGCTCACCGGCACAAAGCTGTAAGTTTCACTCAAGCCACCATCTCCAGGCACAGGCAGAGTACACACAGAGGGCGTCACCGCCCTCCCTCGTGGGTTACACTCAGGCGGGACAAGGACCTGACCTAATGCCCACTTCCACATCGGGAAGCTCCGGCCTCCTCTTAGGGAACACTGCATGTGCTAAAATATGTCTGCTACAATTCGTCGACATAACACAGAGGCTGTGGGGAAGGCGGTTGTGGTGCTTGCACCGTCGTCGTCGCCGCGTGGAATCCCACAACCAAGCAAATCTACCATGCAAGCGTCAATGCCTGCATAGCGCCTCTGGCCAGCATCGATGGCAAGCATATTATCACTATCGAGGGTATTGGGACCTCAAAGCGGCCTCATCTGGCCCAGAAGCAGATTGCTGAGGGAAATGGAAGCCGTAAGTCGTCCTACCTGATATCTCTATCCAGAACGTGACTTTCCCTGGACATAGGACAAAACGGAAAGTGCTTATGCTAACGCGTCCCATTCTGTAACCAGAATGTGGCTTTTGCACACCTGGCATCGCGATGAGTAAGTACAAGAAGGGGAGATCTTGGATATATCTTCATATCACTTAACCTCTCAACCCCCCTAGAGGATCCGGCACCCAAGACTTATCTATACCCAAAGATAATGCTGCGGACCTAACTAACTCAGCGCATGTGACTCTCTCTAGGCCTGTATGCCCTGCTCAGGAATAACTCCAGCCCTACTGAGCATGATGTCGAAGAAGCCTTCGACGGGAATCTGTGCCGATGTACCGGCTACAGACCGATCCTAGACGCCGCGCAGGCCTTCAGCGTGAAGAAAGCAGCGGCGTCATGTGGCAACTCCACCACCAACGGAGGTTCCGGCTGCTGCATGGAGAACGGAGCTGGGTCGTCGGGAGGAGGAGGCTGTTGCAAGGACAACAAGTCATCCGAGGACCGGCCAACCAAGACATTCGCACCGCCAGACTTCATCAAGTACGACCCGGAGACGGAGCTCATCTTCCCGCCCGCGCTGAAGAAGCACGAGCTCAGGCCTCTCGCCTTCGGTAACAAAAGAAAACGCTGGTACCGGCCCGTGACGCTGGCGCAGCTCCTCGAGATCAAGACCGCCTACCCGAGCGCCAAGATCATCGGCGGCAGCACCGAGACGCAGATCGAGATCAAGTTCAAGGCGCTGCAGTACCCGGTCTCCGTCTTCGTCGGCGACATCCCGGAGCTGCGGCAGTTCGCCTTCCACGACGACCACGTCGAGGTCGGCGGCAACGTGACGCTCACCGACCTCGAGGGCATCTGCCAGCAGGCCGTCGAGCGCTACGGCCCCGCCAGGGCCGCGGTGTTCCTCGCGATCCACAAGCAGCTCCGGTACTTCGCCGGCAGGCAGATCCGCAACGTGGGCACGCCCGCGGGAAACCTCGTGACAGCGTCGCCCATCTCCGACCTGAATCCGGTCTTCGTCGCCTCGGACTCGGTGGTCGTGGCCAAGTCGCTCGAGGGCGGCGACGTCGAGATCCCCATGTCGCGGTTCTTCAAAGGCTACCGACGGACGGCCCTCGCAGCCGACGCCGTCCTCGCGTCGATCCGGATCCCGCTCGCGCGGGGGGAGAAGGGCGGCGGCGGCGAGTACTTCCAGGCCTACAAGCAGGCCAAGCGCAAGGACGACGACATCGCCATCGTCACGGCCGCGATGAAGCTCCGGCTGGACCCGGAGAGCGGCATCGTCGAGGCGTGCAACCTCGTCTACGGAGGCATGGCGGCGTGGACACTGGCGGCGAAGGAGGCGGGAGAGTTCCTCGTCGGCAAAAAGTTCGCCGAGCTGGAGACGCTCGAAGGCGCGATGAGCGCCCTGGAGCGAGACTTCAACCTGCCGTTCGGCGTCCCCGGAGGCATGGCGTCGTACCGCAAATCCCTCGCCCTGGGGTTCTTCTACCGCTTCTACCACGACGTCATGGCCACGCTTGGTTCTACTGACCAGAAGAAGGAGGGCCACTTCGACCACGAGGCCTCCGCGGAGCTCGACCGGGGCATCTCGTTCGGCTCCGTCGATCGCGACTCAACGTCCGCGTACAAGCAGGAGGTGGTCGGCAAGACGAACCCGCACGTGGCGGCGCTGAAGCAGACCACGGGCGAGGCGCAGTACACAGACGACATCCCTCCCCTCGCCAACGAGCTGCACGGCTGCCTCGTCCTCTCCACCAAGGCGCACGCCCGCATCAAGTCCATCGACTTCTCCCCTGCGCTCGCGCTCCCGGGGGTGGTGAACTACGTCGACAGGCACGACCTCGCCCGCCCGGAGCTCAACCGCTGGGGCGCCCCGCACTTCGAGGAGGTCTTCTTCGCCGAGGACGAGGTCTTCTCGACGGGCCAGCCCATCGCCCTCGTCATGGCCACCACCGCGGCGAGGGCCGCCGAGGCCGCCCGGCTCGTCAGAGTCGAGTACGAGGAGCTCCCGGCCGTCTTCACCATCGAGGAGGCCATCGAGAAGGATAGCTTCTTCAAGTTCTTCCGCGAGATCAAGAAGGGCGACGCGGCGGGCGTGTTCGAGAAGTGCGACCACGTCTTCACGGGCACGGCGCGCATGGGCGGACAGGAGCACTTTTACCTGGAGACCAACGCTTGTCTGGTGGTGCCGAAGCCTGAGGATGGAGAGATGGAGATCTTCGCCAGCACGCAGAATGCCAACGAAGCGTATGTTCTCAGAAGATACTGACTTCTTCCCGATTCTTTTCCCCATCATTACCTACACAAATCTGCGTCAACTACACGATGACGTCCACTAACTGAATATCCCCTCCCCACCTTTTTCAGCCAAGAATACGCCTCCCGCGTGTGCGACGTCCAGCTCAACAAGGTCGTCGTCCGCGTGAAGCGGCTCGGCGGCGGCTTCGGCGGCAAAGAGACGCGGGCCGTGCAGCTGTCCTCGATCCTCGCCCTGGGAGCCAAGAAGACGCGGCGGCCGGTCCGCTGCATGCTCACGCGCGAGGAGGACATGCTCGTGTCTGGCCAGCGGCACCCGTTCCTGGCCCGGTGGAAGGTCGGCGTCAACTCGGACGGCAAGCTGCAGGCGCTCGACCTCTCCGTGTTCAGCAACGGCGGCTGGTCGTGGGACCTCAGCCCGGCCGTGTGCGAGCGCGCCATGACGCACAGCGACGGCTGCTACCGCATCCCCAACGTGCACGTGCGCGGCCGCATCTGCCGGACCAACACCATGTCCAACACGGCCTTCAGGGGGTTCGGCGGGCCCCAGGGCAACTTCATCGCAGAGACCTACATGTCCGAGGTCGCCGACCGGCTCGGCCTGCCCGTCGAGCAGCTGCGCGCCATCAACATGTACAAGCCCCTCGAGACGACGCACTTCAACCAGGCCCTCGTCGACTGGCACGTGCCGCTCATGTACCAGCAGGTGCAGGACGAGTGCGGCTACGCGGCCCGCCGCGCGGCCGCCGAGGCCTTCAACGCCTCGCACCGCTGGCGCAAGCGGGGGCTCGCGCTGATCCCGACCAAATTCGGCATATCGTTCACGGCGCTCTGGCTCAACCAGGCCGGCGCGCTCGTGCACATCTACCACGACGGCTCCGTGCTCGTCGCGCACGGCGGCACCGAGATGGGGCAAGGGCTGCACACCAAGATGTGCATGGTCGCCGCGCAGGCCCTGGGCGTGCCGCTCGAGGACGTCTTCATCTCCGAGACGGCCACCAACACCGTCGCCAACGCCTCGCCCACCGCCGCGTCCGCCTCCTCGGACCTGAACGGCTACGCCGTCGCCGACGCGTGCGAGCAGCTCAACGCCCGCCTGGCGCCCTACCGCGCCAAGCTCCTCGCCAAGAATAAGGGGGTGAAACCAACGATGCACCAGCTCGCCGAGGCGGCCTACTTCGACCGCGTCAACCTCTCCGCCCAGGGCTTCTACAAGACGCCCGAGATCGGCTACACGTGGGGCGCCAACGCCGGCAAGATGTTCTTCTACTTCACGCAAGGGGTAGCCGCCGCGGAAGTAGAAATCGACACCCTGACGGGCACCTGGACGTGCCTGCGCGCGGACGTCAAGATGGACGTCGGCCGGTCCATCAACCCGGCCATCGACTACGGGCAGATCCAGGGCGCGTTCGTGCAGGGGATGGGCCTGTTCACGACGGAGGAGTCGCTGTGGCTGCGGGGAGGTCCGCAGGCCGGCACGCTGTTCACCAGGGGACCCGGCACGTACAAGATACCCGGGTTCAGGGACATACCGCAGGAGTTCAACGTCTCGCTGCTCAAGGACGTCGAGTGGAAGGAGCTGAGGACCATACAGCGCAGCAGGGGCGTGGGCGAGCCGCCGCTGTTCATGGGCAGCGTGGTGTTCTTCGCGATCCGCGATGCGCTTAAGGCTGCGAGGGCGCAGTATGGTGTTGTGGCCAAGGTCGTGGCCAAGGTCGTGGCCAAGGGTCGCGACGAGGTCGTTGAAGGGGAGAAGGATGATGACGACGATGGGCTGTTGAGGCTGGAGAGTCCCGCTACGCCTGAGCGTATCAGGTTGGCGTGCGTTGATCCTATCATGGAGCGGTCGAGGGTTGTGCCCAAAGAGGGAGAGAAGAGCTTTTTCATTGCAATCTAGGTTGGTGCTACATCAGCTATGTAGGTCAGGAGTTCTCTCGCACAATGCTTTGAATCTACAGTCTGGATTTTCCCTCGCTCTCTCCTCGCATCTTCCAGATATGTTCCGTCATCCATGCATGGTAGGAAAATTACCAGGCCAACCAGCTTAACGGCAGCGAGAAAAGCAGCTCAAATAGCAACACCTTGTCAAATCTCCTCTCCCGTCCTTCCTCTACCACTGGAACATCCGCATTCTTCGCTGTCAAGCAACGGCACGCCTGATGTAGCTACCTGATACACAACCTATTTGTACCCCAGCTTGAGCTTGGAGTAGTTCTTCTGCATCGATTCGACCAGGCTCTCCCCATCATCGCAGTAACGAGCAAGCCGCATCGCCGTCTGTGCCCACATCCGCGTAGGCTTGTCTTCCCCGTGGCCGAAGCAGTCGATGGCGTGGTTGAAAGCCGTGACCGCCATCCAATTCACCTCTTCGCTCGGCCAGGCTGATGATTCGGTCTGTCGTAGATGAAACCGTCCATCAAAGGAGTATATACGCTGGTCAGCAAGGTACGAATGTATGGACTTGGTCAAGACGATGAAACCCGAACCCAAGAAGAGAAAGAAAAATTCAGTGACATTAGGGTTCGAACCGGGGGCTCGCGTCACGGAATGGGGAAGATGGAAGATGTGAACTAACGTCCGCGGCCTCACTCGCCATCTGGCAAGCCTCCTCGAGCAACCCAAACGCTAGCGTAGCGTCCATAGCCAACGTAGCTTGGAAGAGACACCGCATATACTTGGCGAGCTTGACAGCGTCGAAGCTGTCCAGCCCGGAAAGCTCGTTGACTATCAGACGCATGGTGGAGTAGAACTCTGGCGAAGGAAAGCAAGGCTGTCTGTCAGTGATCAAAGCTCGTTGTCATCGTCGTCCTTCATGATATGCCATGCCATGCCACACAAACAAACACATCCGCGCGTTGGCCGCTCCACGTCTGGTCTGAGGGTCTGGGCTCAGGGAACTTCCTCACTCACCTTGCGGCGGAACCTGCGCCCGCAGAAGACAGTCCCCCATGCACTGGAACGTCCTCTCGTTCTCGCAAACCGCCGCCCTCCGCACCACCTCGCCTAGCTGTCCCCACAGCCGCAGGTGCGTCGCGGCCTCGAAGTCGAACACCAGGAGGACCGACAGCTTCTTGAGCAGATTGGAAAACAGCGACCTGTCCGACCTGTCCAGCTTCGCCTTGCAGTCCATGGCCCCCTCCTCAAATGCGGCCACGTGTCTGCGCAGCGCCATGTAGTCCTGCAGCTGGGACTCGACCCTGTCTGACTTGCGCGCTAGCGCCGTGAGGGCTGACGCGCTGAGGTAGTGGCAGAACGCCCTGCGGAGCGTCAGGTCTCCGGCCAGGGTGGAGGTGGCGTCCCGGGGGAGATTGGCGATGATGGCGATGCAGTTGTCGAGGAGCCGGACCACGGAACGGGGATCCCACTCGCCTGAGTTCTTGACGCCGAGGTTGTACGCGTTGCGGCAGAACCACTCTAGCTCTGTCGCGTTGAAGAGCTTGTTCCCTTGAGAGTCTGTGGGATTTTGCTCGATGGCAGTTGCAGCTGCGTAGAGTGAGGTTAAGGTCAGTATGTGGGCAGTTTACTCTAGAGCGGTTCACTGTTTGTCCGTCCTTAACATTATAGCTAGAAGAATCGAAAAGTCCATCATACCTGTATCAAATACATTGCAAATGTCCTCGACAATAGGCTGTATCTCTGCCGAGCCACTCTTCATCCTCAATTTCCTGTCCAGCAACCGGATGGTACATCTGTACAGCGCCGGAATTCGAATCGTGCTTGTGTTTTTGTAGTTGTGCTTCTGCATCAGCACCTTCATTGCGTCGATGATGAAGTCCAGGTGGCCGGCTCTCTGGGCATCCAGAACACAAGCGTAGAGGAGGTTCCCGTTCTCAGCAGTGCCGCTGATGATCTCCAAGCACTCTGACGCGAGTTCTCGATCCTGGCTCCGCACCGCGACTTTGTACGCCAGGTATCTCGTCATTGAGTCTTTCTGCGTCTGGTCGGACATGCCATGAAAGACGGATAGGGCAGCGGGCAGGTTGTTGAGTGAGATCTGACAGAGGAGCAGCTTTCTATTCACGTTCAGAGTTAAACACCGGTTCCTACCTACGTGCACCAGGGGCCTCAGGTCAGGAGGGTGCTTGGGGACTCACCTCTCGATCTTGGCCAGGTTGAGCGGCCCGGAGTTCTGGAAGACCGGCAAGAGAGCAAGATGACACCAACCCATTGCCAGGTCATACTTCCCCTGGTTGTAGCTGGTATCCAATATCTTCCAGATGAGCTTGAGAGTGTGTCAGAGGAAAGGACAGAGAGTCCGCACCGAGCAGCACTAAGGAAGGACCTATCAGAGAAAAGGCTGGCTCACTCACCGCTTGGGCCGAGACAGCCGCTTTTGCGCTCAGCGGTTTTTGAAACCCGCCGAACGCCTCCTGTGTCTCATTGACGTTCTCGATCGAGTCCCGGTGCTTCGAAGCCATCCACACCCGCTCAATGACAAGTTTCTCGTACCATCCCGGGTTCTGAAGATAGAGCCGGTTGGTCTGCAAGCTGGTCAGGAACTCGTCTGCGATTCTGATTCCCAAGCCGGGACTCTTCTCGTGGAGTTTGCGGAGGTGGTGGTCCAGCAGCTTGAAGTTCACGTTCGACATATCGGTTTTGTTAAATTTCTCGATCATCTGTCGAAGGACGCTGGCGTAGCTGTCCGAGTCAAACACCTCCGCGGGCGATCGGTTGAGCAGGTCGAGATGCAAGATGAGGATGAACATCATTTCCCCTCCGACTAGTGTCTCCACATGGGCGACGGCGCTCTGTGCCTTTTCGAAGGCAGCAGTCTCTCCAAGGGCAAGGAGTGCCTTGACGCGGATTTGCAAAATCGATAGCTTGAGTTCCTTGCCGACGGGGGACAGGCTGTTGAACTCGCGGGCTTCCAGGGCACTATTGCTCCTATCCAACCATTCGACCGCATGGCGGATATCCTTCTTGTCCTCGAAAAGATGCTTCCCGATCATGAATAGAACCTCGGCGAGGCTCTCGGTCGATCCTGGGTCGATGCATGCCAGCAGCTCCTCTGCTTGAGGGAAGAGCTCTCTGGCTACGTCGAGTCGGTCCTCTTTCCAGGCCTGCTTGAAGTTAACAAGAAATGCAGGAGAGGAGTCAACAACGGTCGGCAGCTAAGACACTTACCAGAGCCAGCCGCAGGGACAGGTATTCTGATCGAAGGCGGTCACTCCCTTTCGCTGTCGCGTTTGCGTGATGTCCATGTAACAAACCGTCGGGAATCGTTTGCTTCTCCTTGGGTGGACAGTACTGTCCTGCCAGGGCCATTGCCACTTGCGCAAGATCTAGATCATTGCCATCTAATCAAAGCGTCAGTAGTCTTCCAACCAGCCAGCAGCTGGTGAGAGACTTATTTTCGAGCCGGGAGAGTTATTGTGCTTTTATTATTCTTACCAATGCACGACTTCGCAGCCCTGAGAGCAATCTTCATGAGGTGAGCAACGCCCTCCCAGTCTAGGGCCTCGGTCCATTGCGTTAGGTGGAAGATCTGGCAGGCGATGACACGGCCGCAACGAACAAGGGATGGTAT
Organism: Ophioceras dolichostomum; assembly: GCA_003049485.1. NCBI lineage: Eukaryota > Fungi > Ascomycota > Sordariomycetes > Magnaporthales > Ophioceraceae > Ophioceras > Ophioceras dolichostomum. The sequence continues at coordinate 22,392 of PYST01000013.1, forward strand.
CGATGAGGTGGAATCGGTGCTTCTGCCGGCGTCGTTGCCGTCCCCCGCGCACTCCCTTCCGAGCTGCGTGCACTGATTCCACAGGTTCGTGCCCAGCGTGTCCAGGCTACTGTCACCACCAAGTTCAGACTGCTGCAGTTTGTGGATCATACTGATCTGCTTCCGAAGCTTGGCCCGCAGAGCCTCCGACGACTCTTTGGTTCTCTGGGCATCCTTGGAGAAGAATCGCCTCAGTTCGTTGACGAGGCCTGTTTTTTCGCGGTCAGTGGTTTCCAGGGCCTTAGTCCGAGAGAGGGTTTGTAGGATTGAAGACTACCACTTAGGGAGACCGACCTGTGATGCTAATCTTTAATTTCTTCCACTTCCTAGCCCGGCTGGCTGGTCCGGTTTCTGGAGGCATGGCTTCCGAGCCTGTGATGATGGAACCGAACTGGGATTAAGACGGATAGCTGGGTCGTTCTGCTCGTTCCGCTCGCTGGAACCAACGGGACGCAGGAATACCTTCCTCATGCCCCGACAATTGAGAACCGAAGGCCCATCGCAAAATTGTTGAGGAAATCAAGATCCGGCAGCGTGTAGGAACCAAGAAGGCGCTAGGAGGCAGAACAGCACAACACAAAACCGAGGTGGTTTCATCATCTGGGCCGCCTACTACGGTACACAAGGCACCCGGTGTAGGAACGCAGCAGGGACGACTTGAAAATTCGGCAGGCAGCATCGTCCACACACCTGCCCTAGATATGACGACCTTAAGCGCGATAGTTATGTTAGCCAGGAAGGAGCAGTCTTGAAGAGGCATCTCTCCCTTCCTCCAGCACCCAACTGACTCACATCAGTTCAGTCCATCATGTCTATCTCCATACAGTTTACAGCCGAGGAAAGAAAAAAAATCAGCGCGAATAGCAAACTGCCATTCTGCTCCTTGAACGTATGTGGACTAAAATTGATGAGGGGAATCAATATGCCGCAGCCTAACCGACCAAATCACCGTTTTGTGTAAAAACATCACACCCCGTTGTAGTAGCACCGATGGAGTCAAGTGAGTTGGATGGTGGAAACCGTCCTGACTCATCTCCTCTGAAGTTCAATCGTTGTAGTATGTATGTATATACGAGAATCAAGACTGAGAAGAGAGCAACGATAGGAAAAAGTGAGCGGTGTTTAATCTGTTGGAGGATCGTGCGGGAGGAAATTCCCGACGATCAGACTTGGACTGATCACCACGTAGCAATGGGATAGGATGTTAGCATTGAGGTCACTTAGGATGGAGGAAGACACATCCGGCAAGCATGGGGCGGGGAAAACAAGGAAAACCTGCATCTTAAAATCATCTCTGCGGATCTTCAATGAGAAGCAGCACTTGATGGCCGTGTCTTTCGACGTATCGTCCGGGTTCTTCAGCGAGCACGCCGTGAGCAGCGTGTCGTGCGCCGGGTCGAAGGCGATGGTGCCGAACTCCTCCCAATACCTCACGACGGACTCTTCTGTCAATATCTCGTGTAACGCGATCTTGCCCTAACATGCAATCAACAGGGGGTGACCCCGGCACGTGTATCAGTGGTGGTGTAACATTGAAGAACCGATCGACGAAAGGCTGAATGAAGGGAGGGATGGGCCAAAAAAAAAATCACTGCTACTCACGTCTCGCAAACTCTCGACCGGCACCCCGATCAGCTCCGCCATCTCCTTGTTCCCCTTGAATATCTCCCCCGTCCTCCTCCAGCAGCACGCGGGTATGGCCATGCTGGCGAAGACGCGGTCGTAGTCCATCAGCGTCTTCTCGAACCACATCTCCACGTACACGAGCTCCATGTCCGTCAGGGCGTGCACCTTCTCGCGGAACTTGGGCCGGAAGCGGTCGAGCTGGCGCAGGATCTTCTGCTTCGAGGACGCCGCGATGTGGCTGTCCAGGTACGTAGAGAGCCGCGCGTAGCCCTTGATGTAGTTGAACGGCTTCAGCAGGCCCGCCTCGTACTTGGCCCTCAGCAGCCGCTGCATCCGCTCCTCCGGCGTGTCGTTGCCGGACGGGTCGGCGGCCTGCAGGTAGTACTCGCCCATCTTGTCCCTGTCCACGGGCACGACGCTCCCGGGGCGCGAGATGGCCTTTGCGAGCTCGGCGTTCCCCGGCGCCGAGAGCAGGGACGATGCTGAGAATCCGGCACCGCCGATGCCAGCCCCGCCGCCTATGGCGCTTGGGGGTAGCAGACCGGCTCCTCCGCCGCTGCTGAGGAGCCCGGACATGGCATCGCCTTGTCCGACGCCCTCGAGACCCAATGGGCTCTGGTCGAGCAGACCCTCGTCGCCGAGCAAACTACTATGCAAGAAGTCGTTGAGGAGGTTGAACTCGTTGTGGACTTCCGGGGTGATCATGTAGTTGTTGTGATAATTGTGCATGTCGTGGTAGTGATTTTGCGTCAACCACACATCGGAGAACCCCGAGACTGGTCATGGTCAGGTCATCAGCTGGGTCATACAAGGTCCGTGACGCAGGCGGGCAGCTCAGGGTGAGCACACACACGGGTCCACTTACACTGTCCCAGACCACTGGCGCCACTCAGCCCCGGTATTGACGCCTGAGCTTGCGCAAGTAAGGGGTTGGTGGTCCGTCCCAGTGCGGCTGCGGCTGCGGCTGCCCTAAAGTCCGCCGACTTGGCCGACTGATTCGCTGCTGAGGAGTTCAAGCGAGGCTCGAAGGACGAAGGGGGACCCATGGAGCCCGAGGCTGTCGGGTCAACGGAAGTTGATGGAGCGATCTCTGATTGGGTCTCCGACTCGTCGATCGTTGAGGTGCCCATCGTGCTCCTCGCCTTCTTGCTCTCGTTCTCACGAGGCTCATCATGGCAAAGGTGTCCTATGTTGCGCTTGATACATCTTGTGCATGGGCGCTCCTACAGTTGTGCGGCATGCTTGGTCAGGCTGAGGGGTGGGACAGCACCCGTGTTCTTCTAGGTTGCAGGACCTGAAAGGGGGCAGGGAGATGGGAGTAGGAGAGACATCTCAGCAAGTTTGGGAAGAGGTTCTACGTACGAGATCGCATGTCATGTGCTGAAAAGCAAGTTCATTGCAGATCACAGGTCAGATCAGCCTCTAAGTTTCCGGCTCTTGTGAATCACGGTAGGAGGTAGCCTATCCCATGCCATGGTAGTGACGAGAGACAGGCGGCCAAAGCCTATCCCTGCATGGACCAAGAGCCTATAATTGGCAGAGGTCTCAAGCAGTATGCCCGAGAGGTCGGCAATTGATACTTACGGATCGGCGGCAATAGACGCAAGCTAAAGCCCAGTCAGTAAAAAACTCAACATACTATGGGTTCCGGACGCTAAAATGTGGTAAGAGGGCTGACATACCATGGTTGACCTTGCGCCTCTTCTTGGGAGCTCTTGAGTGGTTATCAGAAGACCCAGGCTGCTGCAAGTTGCCGTCCTTGGTGGATGCAGCCTTGGACTCGGCCTCCGCCTTCGAGTCCGCGGATTCGCCGCCAGCTTTCGACTCCATGGCGGCGTTTCCTCCCTTTCGCAGGTAGGTTGGTAATCGTTCGTCTATCAGAACAGGGGGTGGGTGGAGGGAAAGCGTGTGAAAGGGGGGGTCCGGCGGGAAGAAGGGGGGGGGAGGACCAAGGGCGTGGTCAATTCCAAGGTTTCGCAGATCCCATTGGACCGCCGAAGTGGTTACGCAAAAAAGGAGTTCGCCAGCCAATTCGAGTATGTGGAAGAAAAGCCGCGGCTATTTGCAGGGGGCGCACAAGGTAGGTCCAGCCGTTTTTCCTTCTTTTTTCTTTTCCAAGTTTTCTTCTTTCACTGAGCACAGCAGTAGTTCCTTCCTCTTCTAGGTGAGACGCGGAGGTGGTGGCCGCTGGCCTCGGCTTTTGGTGTCATGGAAACCCGTGGTAGTGACGCGCGAAGGAACGAGTGGCGAGGGCATCTGACCAGATTTGATTTCAGTTGCCAAGCAAGCGCGCCCCCTCTCCTCTCTAAAGACGACAGAAGAAGGAGAAGAAAAGATTATGTCCACCAAAGAAAAAGATGCGCCCTTTTTATTCACATAATAGAGAAAATGGGGCAAAGAGAGAAAGAAGGTTAAAAAGGCCATTCCACCATCATTTCCAATCTTACGGTGACGCCTGCAAGTTTAAAAAGGAGTTCAACAAAAAAAAATGATGCAAAGAAAAAACCCGCAACTCTCCTCAATGGATGATCGTCCAATCCGGGGCTCGCGTGAGCAGCTTCGCGCAGGAGGAACGTACGGAGCTGCAAAAGCCCAACCCACCCATGCAGGAGAAACAGCTCGATGGAGCACTGTGGTAGTCGCAAGTGCCAGGCGGGAAGCAAAACTGATGGGCGGGGATATCCACAGCTGCTGGGTGCTCGAGGCCTGCGGTGCGAGGGGCTGAGTGCTGAGCCGAGGGGTTACTGTGTGCCATCAATGATCGCCTTCGCCCGCCTGCCCGCCGCCCGACGTCCGTGGGACCTTAACAGTTGTGGGTCCCCCCGACAGGGGTTGTGGCGTTGCGCTTCCAACTGCCCTTCACGGGACCCAGCACGAATGCGCGGTTCTCCAACTCCGACTTTCACAGATCGAAGTTGGGGACGGACGGACGGACGGGAATGAATTTGGAGAAAAAAAGCAAGACTACTACTACTACTGCTACTACCACTACTACGGAGTTACTCTAGGATCAGACGATTTCTCCCCAAGCGGTATGGGAAGGTACCTTGACAAGCCCGATGCCTTTGACTCGCGGAAAAACACATGTTCCCTCCATCCTCCCCCCAGATCCCACTTTTCAGCCTCCATTTTCAGACATCTGTTGCCAAGACGCGACGCTATGTACGGTTTAGTATGCACCCTGCATGATGTTAGATTGAAGTCACGTCATCCACTCTGTCAGAATCCTGGATCGAAATGATAGGTGAGGTACTCACTCTCACGTGCCTTCCCCCTTTCACGTAAAGTAGAGGTAGCCGTGGGATCTGAGCCGGGATCGGAGCGTATGCACGCCTCCCTAGACGCTACTACTCATCCATCGTCTTGTCTTCGTCTGGAATGACGACCGGAGCCCCATCCTCCCGCAGAATGTCTTCTCGGAGCAGGAGGAGTTTCTCGAGAGCCTCGACGGTCAAGGGGGGGTTCTCGCACTTGTCGCTGGCGCGGTACCCCCAGAGGCCCTTGACGCCGTTGTACGACGTGGGCAGTCCCTTGAGGATGTGGAGGCACACGTCGTTGTCCGTGCAGTCCTCGTCGCCGGCCTTCTTCAGCTCGGCGAAGACCTCGCGTTGCCGCTCGATGTAGTCGGCCATGGAGCGTGAGCCCAAGCGTGAGCCCGAGCTCGTTGTGAGCTCGAAGCCCTCGAGCTCGGCTCGGAGTCTGTCTCTAGTCTCCTGGGCTGTGGCGGCGCCGAAGGTCTTCTCGAGCCACGCCATGGCCGCCCGCGGGTCGGCGACGACCTTGTTCTCGCGCATCTGCACGGCGATGGGGAACGACACCGAGCCCAGGATGGCTTTGAGGACCTTGTCGATCCTCGTCTGCTGGGCTTTGTACTCGTCGCAGGCAGCGTCGAAGGACATGCGGGTCAGCTCGGAATTGACCTCGACGGGATCCTTCTTGTTGGTGGTGGAAGAAGCCGACGCAAGGGTCTTGAAGACCTCCCCGTTGCGGACGTAGACGACGTGGTCCTCTATTCGAGGTTTGGACAGGGACCCCTCGGTTCTGTCGAGGATTGACGAGTACCGTTCCAGAATGGCGAATCGATCTACCTCCCGTCGCCAGGCGAAGTAGTTGTGCTTGCCTTGAAGGACGACGAGGGGAACGGGCTTGGAGGCGACCTCGGCCGTCGTGGCGGCTTGGATGGGACCGGCCATGGTACTCTGTCGCTTTGGGTTGTGAGGGCTTGTGTGGTCTAGATTAATGGAGAGCTCTTGGTGGATGGCGTTGGTACGGCAAAGAGGCGAAGAAGGAGTAGAGTAGATTTGTGGACAGTCTTTATATAGCGGGCAGGATGGAGAAAAAAATCCTGGATTGGGGAGAGGGAAGAAGCCCTACAATTCAGACCGGTAGAGGGGAAGCTCGGAGGGTAGGGCGGTCACCTGGTGGGCAGGGTAGGTAGTCACCGACATCAATCCAAGAGTGACTGACTGAGTGACTGACATGCTAGGGATGTTTGAATACGAACACAAACACATCTTTGAAAAGCACACGCAACCATATCAAATTCAAAGAATTGCTATCGTTAACCTCGTGATGTGCCTGAACGATGACTACAATGGTGGTGAGAGGAGAGCAGAAAGAAAGGAGATTCGAATGTGATGGTGAAGACAAATATCCCGGAATACAATCGGTCTACCAATAACAGACTGTCCGTAGATCAAGCCAAGCAATCAATCAAGATGGAACTACCACCACGTCCGTCCCCGTCCCCATTCCAGTCTTGCTCACATGGTGGCACCCGGAGCCGTGCTGTCGACCGACAGGGCCGCCGCCTCCTCGGCGTCCTTCGGCTTGACCAGCTTCACGGTGACCTCGGGGTCCCGTGAATAGACCCTCAGGCCGATGACGCAGACCTGGGAAAGTCACGCGGGTTAGCACACGAGATCGCTCCGCTATTGGACTGACTACTTAGAAGGGAGGCAGGCATCCGAGCCGCGGGGCGTGGGGGTACTGTACTTACCGCATTCCATGGAGTAGGGAGTTCCTCCTCGTCAGCAGGTGCCTCCTCCGGCTTCTTTTCCTCCTCCTCTTCCTCCTCCTCATCAGACGTGTCATCAAGATCCTCATCATCATCGTCCTCCTCTTCATCCGCCTTCTTCTCCTCCTCCTTCTTTTCCTCCTCCTTCTTTTCGCCCTCCGCAGGCTTTTCCTCCGTGGAGGCAGCGGCAGTGTCGCCCGTGGACTCCTTGGCCTTGGAGTCTTCGCCCTTCTCGGCGGGTTTCTCTACAGGCTTCTCCGCAGGCTTCTCCTCAAGCTTGTCATCGGCGACGGACTCGGTAGGGGTAGCGATCGTGTCGCTGTCCTCGACCTTCTTCTCGTCGCCGTCGCCGCTCTTGGTCTCGGCGGCCTTCCCGTCGTCCTTGGACTCGGCTGCCTTGGCCGCCGCCTCCTCAGCCTTGGCCTTAGCCTCAGCCTCTTTAGCCTCAGCCTCCTCTTTTTTCTTGGCCTCCTCCTCCTCTTTAGCCTTCTTCTCCGCCTCCGCCTTCTCCTTCTTCGCACGCTCCTTCTCCCGGAGCCTCTGCTTTTTGGCGCGCTCCTTGCGCTTCAGCTTCCTCTCGGCCTTCCTCTTCTTCTTTTCCTCTTTCTTCTTCTTCTTCTCCTCTTCCTTCTTCTTCTTCTCCTCGGCCGACTTCTCCAGCTTTAGGTCCTCGTCCGCGACGCCGCCCTTGGAGTGGGCTAGGTCGTACTGCATGCCGATCTGGCGCAGCTTCTGCGGGTTCTTCTCCGCGTAGGCCTTGACGATGTCCTCAACCATCTTCTTGCCCTTGACGCGCGTGGCCGTGATCTTGGGGATGACCTCGTACTTGCCCGCCTCGAGCTCGATCTCGCAGCTGACGGAGCGGTTCTCCCACTCGTGCACGGGGCGCACGCGGCAGATGTGCTCGCCGGGCTTGCCGTTCTCCTCCTGCAGGACGAAGTGCAGGGCGAACGTGTACTGGCCCTCGAGGCCGACGAAGAAGCGCTCGTCCAGCTGCGTGAGCATGATGACAACGAGGCCGCCCTTCTTGACCTCGAGCACGAACTTGCTCTGCAGGTAGCCGGTGACCCACGAGATGTCCACGTTGGTCCACTGCTGCACCACCGTCCACTTCTCGTCGAAGAGTCGGGTACGGTGCAGGTACATGAAGGTCTCCAGCATGTCCTCGTACGACATCCAGAACACCTAGCGATTCGAATTGGTGGGTCAGCTTTGCAAGAGTGCATGCAAGGAAGAAAGGAAATAGGGGTAGGGATTTGACTAGGGGTAGAACATACGCCATCGTCACCAAAAACGTGACCAAGCTTCTTCAACCAGTACGGCGTCCATTCCTTTGAGCCGTCGGACCAAGGCCCGTTCCACTCTCCGACGCCGCTTCGAGATCGCTGTCCCCAAGGATTTCTACACATTGGAGTCAAGGTTAGTTGATGAGCTTCACAACTCTTGGTCGAGCAGCGGGGCCAGACATGAAGAGCGTGAGGAAAAGAATAATACCTACCGGATCTGGACCAGTCTGACCTTCTGGCCGTCCTCGCCAATCTCCTCTGTCGCCTTCAGGATGGAGTAGGCGTGGCCAAGGGCGAGACCTCCCTTCTTGTAGTCCCAGCCGGTTCCGATGGCAGAGAGGGCGAAGACAAAGTCGGAGTCGGAGTTGACCAGCTCGCGCCAGAGCTTGTCCTTGCGAAGAACGCGGTTGGACGCCACGGTGGTCGTCACACCGCCAGTCATGTCCTCGACCGCTTCACCGGACCAGCCGCCGGAGATGGATTCGCTGCAAAGAGTCGTTGTCGTCTGGTTAGAAAACCTCCAATCTTGCTCCCGGCCTTTCCTCCAGTGGCCCTTGACGAGGGGAAATGAATGAGAGGAGTGAACCAAAAAGTTAGAAGTCGAAACTTACTAGTCTCCATGGAATTTGGCGTATGCCTTCTCCAGCAGCGGGAGCCACGTCTCGTTGGGATCCTGGCACTTCGCGAAGTACAGGGCGTCAGAGTTGGTCTGGTACCTCTTGCGGTACTCCCTACCCTTCTTGCCGGTGGCGTCGTACTGGTCGCCGTAGAAGTCGAAGTCCTCGTGCGACAGGTACAGGTTGTCGTCGACGAGGACGGGCACGAACTCGCCGTCCCGCTGGAACACGAAGCCGTAGACGCCGATCTCCTCGTCGCGGGCGACGCAGACCTTCTCCATCAGATCCCTCCGGTGGGCGATAGTGGCGATGGCCGCGAGCCACCAGCAGTCCCCGTTGCCGCCCTGCTTGATGTCGGACGCGGCGAAGCCGTCGACAGTGAACTGCGGCTTCTCGAAGATCCAGTCGACGCGCTTGATGGAGCCCGGGTCGTACCACTCCCCGCACTCGACGCCGTTGCCGCGCGTGTTGCGGGACTGGGGCGGGCCGATGTTTGCGCCCGACTGGCTCTGCTGCGCCTCGCCCTTCTGCATCTGCGGCGGCTGGAGGCCGTTGCCGCGCTGGGCCTTGGACTGGGCCTTCCTCTCGGCGCGCCGCTTGGCGGCGGTCGCGAACGACGCCGACCAGCCCGCGCTGGCGTTCTCGCCGCCTCCACCGACGAAGTCCTGCATGGCCTTGACATCGACTGGCAGCAAGGAGCCGTCGCCCAGGAGGCGGCTGTTGGCGAGCGTGTCGATGGACTGCTTCAGCTCGGAGGAGCTCACGCCGGCGGCGTAGGAGGCATAGGCGCCAGAGTCCTCCATCTCGAACAGGTCGAACCAGTCCCACGGCCAGCCCTCGCGCACGAGGCCGTTGAGGCAGTTGAAGTGCATGTCGCTCTCGATGTCGAAGTCTGGATCGGTGAACTTCTCGTTGGTGCGGTTGCACTCGCGCACCACACGCTTCACACGCTCGCGGCACTCCCTGGCCGCGGCCTCGTACGACTCGGCCGCATTGCGGATCGTGGCGGCGCCGCGAGCCGACTCGGGAGGGAGGAGCGTGGAGTACAGGCTGCGGGGGAAGATCGACGTGACCTTGCCCGGCTTCTTCGTGAAGAACTTCTCCCAGAACTCTGCTACGTGCTCCTGGGGGTTCTTGTCGGGGTCTTTCTTTTTGGCTCCCAGGATCTGGATGATCGGGGCCGGGGTGGGTGGGATAGGGATAGACATCGTTGAGTTCTGGGACGAGTGAGGGGACAAGGAACGGGAAGGACGACGGAATTATTGAAATTGAATGGGTTATGGTATGTCGACGGATTCCAATAGGATAACTTGGCAGAGTGTGCCTTCCACTCGGGTGCTTCAGACAAAAACAATAACAGCTCGCAGCACTTCAACTTTTACAGAACAGCGATGCGAGCGTGGATGGTCACGAACCAGATACGAGACCTCGAAGTCTGTGAGCTACAGAGAGAGCAGCGTCAGAAGCATCGAAGAGCTTCAAGAGCTTAAGGAGAGGGCAGCTTTGAACTAATAAAGCAATCAAGTGCAGAGCTGCAGTTGCCTGTCTGTCAGCTCCTGCACACTAGCACACCTCCTCCGCAAAATAACCCGTTGCTGCTGTGAAAAGGCGCCGCCACCATGCAGGTGGGATGGAAGGATTGAGCGTCGCTGCAGGCGCGAGGGGGCTGGGCCACAATCTGAGACGGGGGCACTCCAGGGAACATGACAAGGCTGCCAATGAAAACGCGGAAGCGTCAGCCCTGCCACCCCCAAGACATGACCCAAATAAGGTGCCTGCAACAGCGACGGCAGGGTCTTGGAGAGCGTTTTAGCGCCGGGCTAGCAGGGGCTAGCAGGGGACTAAGGTGTCAAGCCGCCATTAGCAGCTCGGGGGTTTTCCTTCTCTCCTCTTCTCCTGCTGCGAGGAGAAACGAGAGTTTTACTGTTACAAAGGAAACACAGGGTCACCGCATCATGTCGGAAGGTTGGGGCGCTGCACACCCACACAAGACTGTTTGCTGTTCTGTGCTTGTGCTGCAGGGGCGACGAACTGCTTCCACCAAGTGAGAATATCGACTGACGAATGAAGTGGAATTGCCTTCGTGAAAGGTGAAAACACATCAAATGCAAGTGAAGCTGCAGTCATCATGCAGCTTCAATTAACGCTCGTAACGACAAGCAATGGGGACATTGAGCAACGGGCGGGAGAATCGGCACACACAAAAGAGAGAGACAGCTTGATGGAAGGGTGGATGGTTGGCGTCGACAAATTCACGCATTCTTGCCGTATCCCGTAAGCTGGTTTGTCATGCCCCTGTGCGCACGGGGACTTTTCCAGTCCAATAGGGCGGACCCCCACCGCTGCATTCGTGGATCCTACCTGTAACCCAACCTCCAACCTCCACCACCCCTCCACTACTACAGTGAAAGAAGGCACCAAACTGGAAGTCGACATGCGAGAGCCAAGAAGTGACCCGAAGAGCCGCCCAGTCAGCCACCAGCAGCCGTTTCATTTCCACCATCAATCATCAAGCCTTCGCAATCTCGATCAGGAAGCTCAGCATTCCTCTTCCAGGCACCGACGCACCGCTCACTGATCCGTCCGTCCCGACTGTCAAGGTTGTCACGGCAGTCATGTCGTTTGACTTTTGAAAGGAGAATCGCCCACTAGTGTTAGACATGCAGACAAAGAGGGGGGGCTCAGACCCAAAAGCTGTAAAGGAGGGGAGTTGAGGGTGATGCACAGGGCTTGGGGACTTACATTGTCTGTGACCCACGCCTTCGCAGAAGCAGCGGTCACGCCAGCGACGGAGAGTGCCGCAGCACCGGTTCCAGAGTTCTTAGAGGGGGGGGGGAAAGGAGGGTGGTCAGCGTCCTGCTCTTTCTCCCCTCCCTTATTCTCAAGACAGACCCTATGCTGGTATGTACTCACGATAACATTGACAGCCAATGTGCCGTTCGAGTTCAGGAAAGCTGTGGATCGCAGGTTGTTGCCACCACTAACCTGCACACGCACGGCGCCGGGCCGGACTGTGCGGCTGAACTGTGCGAAGGCCCAGAACCTCTTGGACACCACATAGTCTCGTTTGTCCGTATCCACCAGGATGAGCTTCTCGTTATTGTTGTTGTTTGTTCTTTGGTCCTCTACAATTGTTTTCCCCACAATTTCCCTCCGCTCTCTTCCATTTCGTCTACTCCCGCCCTCGAGTTTCCCAAGGAACGATAGAGACGAAATAGTCGAGACGAAGGGGTGCGGGGGAAGTGTCAGCTTCAGATTTGGCTGACTGATGAAGGGACCAGGTTTGTTGTTCTTGTTTCGCCTTCGAGGCTGGGAGAAAAGGTAGGTAGCAGAGGAAGGTAGGTGCACTCACGCGTTCCCACCCACCACAGGTATGCACTCAGGTTTCCGGTCGTGAGACCAGTGTATATCTGATTGGCCCAATAGAAGCCGTCGCCGGCTCCGCCACTGCTGTACCCTATTCACAAGACGACTTTTCTTAGCACAACGACGGCTCGGCCACGATGCACAACCGAAAGAAAGAACTCTCTCAAGAACCACAAGAGAAGGAACCAAGACCAGCTCTGGTCGGGTCGGGGGGACTTGAGAGTGATTCTTTGACTCACATGCGGTGGACCACCGGCCGTTCAAGTCAGAAATCTCCGTCTGCCACACCTTCTGCTTCGTGGGCTGAGCGCCACCAATGCCCGAGGTGTAGGTGTGATAGGAAACCACCGCCAGCTGGTCCTCGGCCCCGCCCGAGACGATGGCCTGTGTCATGGACCTCTGGGCGTTGAATCCCGTCGCCTCGCAGCACACGATCTGGACCCGGGTCAGGTTGGCCTTCTGGAGCGTCGGATAGAGAATCTTGATGAAGTCTGCCGCCTGCTGCCCGTTCATCTGCATGGACGCGTAGCTCGTGCTGTTGTCCTCGGTGTTAGTATGCCCTCCCATCAGAAGACGCTATACGGTGGATGTCGAAAAGCGACCAAGCTATCGAGGCCCCTTCGACGGTGGACCCACCTCAAGTCGGGCTCGTTTAAAAACCTTGAGAGTCAATGGCATCGTCAGCAAAATTTTCCAACAGCTCGGAGAAGCATCCATGACAGCCAGACCAGACCCCTCGGACCACTCACCCTAAATGCGTTATGTCAACTCCCTCCTGCTTGTACAGCTGAACAAGCTTGACGAGGTAATTGGCATACGCCTGCCTCCAGTCGCCGCTGTTGCATCTCGAGCCGCCGCTCCCGCACAGGTTCCCACCGTTAGAGTCTCTGCCGTTACTCTTCATAAAACCCGGTGCGCTCCAGGCGTTGGCGTAGAACGTCCTGACCCCGTATTTAACCTGATCATGAAACGAAGAAGAGTCAGACAACATTTCCCTCATCCTCATTAGCTATGACGAATCGTTTCTCCTAGTCCATACAGCTTGCTGCGAGACCCAGAGCTGGCCAGAGTCTTTGCCGTCCCAAACGTAGTTCGGCTCCGCGTCCGGGCTGCTCGGCCCTCGAGGGAGGATCGTGTTCATCCAGTCGCTCGACGAGTCCGGGCTGCTGCCGATGCCGTTGCGCAGGATGGAGAACTGCGCGCCGGACTCGCCGAACAGGAGCTCCACCAGCGCCGTCCGCTTCGCCTCGGGTAGGTTGACGATGTTGTTCGCCCGCTGGAACGCCTCGCTGAACCCGAAGCCGTCGATCGTCTGGAACTTCCGGGTCAGGTCCACGGTGAGTTTGGTGCCGGCCTGACGGGGTTTCAGCACGGCAGCCGGCGAGGCTGTGGTGGCGACTGGCAGCAAGGCTGCCACGAGTAGGGGGAGGTGCATCATCACGGGTCGTCCAGGCCCTCTCTTTTTTTTCGTGGCAAAATTCGTGTTTTTACAGCTACTGCACAAGTGAGAGAAGCAGCCGTCTTCGATCGATATCGAGGTCAACAAGCCATCAATTCTCCCCCTGAGAGGAGCAGCGTCTTCTGGGCTCATTTTATGCTTCCAGCAACCATCCGCCAAGACTTATATAACACACACACACTTCTCAAAAAACATCGTGGAGAGCTCCCTTCGGCACATGCCTTGGCCTCGTGGCTAAATACTCCGTCCAGGAAATACTATATATAGAGGGGAGCCAAGGGAAGAGCAGCGGGGAGACATGATATTCTGTAGTGGCTTAGGATGTTCCGTGCTCCAAAACCTGGATATATCCAAGCCTATTCCTGTGCCTTGGGGTTGTTCCGTTCCACCGGGGAGTTGAAGAAGGCAGCTTTTACTGGTAGTAATCGTGCTCCACAAGCTTCGATGTGTATTGTCTGCTTCTGCTTTTAGCCTGATTGCGGTCAGGAGGAGGAGCTCGACGAAGCTGGTGGCCGAATCCGTTACGAAAATGCCTAGATATGGAAATAGCCAACACCCAATCGAGTGGGGGCCAGTTGACGTTCTCTCTTCTTAGCTGGGATTCCCTGACGGGAGGCCTGAACTCAAATTGTCTTGTCTGTTGTTTCTCCGCTTATCTTCCTAGTAAGCACCACGACAGGGGAGTGCCCCCAGCGGCTCTGGAAACCCTGTGACCGACACAAAGGAGAAAAGAAGGTGAGGAAGGTGAGCTCCTGGTGGTGATTCTCGGCCTTGCGAGGGAAGGTACAAGGTACCTGGGCAATGCCTCGGCTGGGAAGCTTATCCACGCCGATCCTGCCCTGCGCGGGGCGGACTGGAGACGGGAACCCCCCAACCCAACGCCAAGCCAGGGCCCTGTCACATCCCACCTGCATCATCCACAACAAACTCCCGACGCAGACCACCACGGGCAGCAATTGTTCATTCATCGAGATATTCTTGTCGAGTGTGACTTGCTGCTGTTAGGTTTAGATTCTGTCATTCACGTCTAGACTCCCCTTTGTTTGTTTGAATTTGAATTTGAATTCAATTATTCCACTACTTCCTTTACTGCATACAACCAGTCCCTTCTCGAACTCCATTCGGGATTCGACGTAATTGACGTCGTCCGAACGTCATCCCTCCCTCCCTCAATCCATGTCTTCCTTCGGAATAAGCCAGCATGCCACCTCCGAATACTCCTGAAGAGGGACTCCCCGGTGTTGGAGGCTCCAACCAGACTCAGAACCTCGGAGCAGCAGACCTGGTACCCCAAGAGCTTCGTGACGCCGAGCAACAGCTCAGCGAGATCCAGATCCAGGCTCAGCTTCTCCAGGATCTCCAAATACCCCGCGCCGGTTCGACGACGAGCAGCGAGGATACGCTCGAAGCGATGCCGACGACGCCGCAGCCCGAGAGCAGCAGAAAGTGCCCGGAGCTCGACTGGGCGGCTCTGGAATACGTGAGCACAGTCAGCGAGAACCTGTGCTGCCCCATCTGCCAACTGCCCATGGTCTCGCCCGTCAAGACCCGATGCGAGCACATGTTCTGTCGCGAATGTTTCGACATAGCGCTCGAACACAACAACATCTGCCCCCTGGATCGCAAGACCTTCCAGAACGAGATCGAGAGGGGCCGATATCCGGCCAAGACCGCCCCCCGCGTAATTATCAACCTCCTCGACGAGCTCAAGGTCAAATGCCCGAACCCGAAGTGCCCACGCGTCGAGCAGCGGTCCATGATCAAGCACCACTACGAGGAGGACTGCGTCCACACCCGCGTCCCCTGCCCGGACCCGACATGCGAGAAGACCATCCGGCGCATCGAGCTGCAGCAAGACAAATGCTCGCATAGGATCGAGCCATGCGAGCTGTGCGGCAAGCTGGTGGACCGTGCGGACATGGACGAGCACTTCGAGACCGACTGCTCTATGAAGCTCCTGACCTGCGAGCACTGTGGCAAGGAGGTCCTTAGGCATAGATTCGTCGAGGTCCACATGCAAGAGTGCACAGAGCTCAAGAGACCGTGCCGTTTCTCCTCCACCGGCTGCCCGGCCATGGTCAGGAAGGCCGATGTGGCAGACCACGAGCGAGGCTGTCCGTTCCGCGCCATCATCGAGATGGCCACCAACTTCCGGAAGCACATGGACATGATGGACCAGCGGCTGAGCAACCACGAGAAGTCGCTTCAGGAGCTCAGCAATGCGAGCCCGTCGGCGTCAGCGTGGTGGCCACGCTCTCCCATCTCTTCCGCAGCCGCAACCCCCTCTCGCGGCATGACCAGGCCATCGAGCCGCGAGGGCTTCCTAAGCGCCGGCCTCGCAGCCGCCTCCGCCTCGTCGCTGGACCTGTCCCCGCTGCAGCCAATGGCGCAGCACCAGCAGCAGCAGCAGCCACCGATGTCGCGCCAAGAGTTCCGAGACCGCATGGCCGATCCGCGAGGGGTCAACACCGGCATGCCCCCGTTCAGCTCCTACATCACGCCCCGGAGCCGCCACAACAGCAACAGCTCGTGCCCGGACCACGACGAGAACCACGCGCTGTTCACGCGCCTCCTGAACGGCCTCAGCGAGTGCGAGAGGAACACGGAGAACTTCGGCCGGCTGCTCACGGAGCAGGGGCGCCACCACGACATGGTCATGATGAGCGAGCTAGTGCCCCTGAAGGAGCAGGTCAATGAGCTGCGCAACTCCATCGCCGCCATGGGGGTCGACCTCACCATCGTCATGAACCGCCAGAAGTCCATGTCTCGCAGCGCCGGTGCTAATGGTGGCAACAACGCCAACGCCAACGCCAATAGCGGAAGCGGCGGCGGCGGCGGCGGGAACGGCGGAAACGGCGGCAGCCCCCTGTCGAATGCCGCGACTACGGGAGCTAACTCTGACAACTCCGGCGGCAGCCTGAGCCCGACCAACGCTTCAGCGGCGTACTCTGACGGCCGCGCCCACTTCCAGCAGCAGCAGCAGCAGTATGGAAGCAGCGGTAGTCGCCAAGCAGGCGGCGGCTACCAAGGAGGAGGCCACCAGGGAGCTGGTTACCAGGGGGGCTACCTAGGCACAGGCGGTTACACCCCTCCCCGTCTGTGATGGTGCCCACCCTCGCTCCCTATCGAGCTGGTTCTTTTTGTTTTCCTGCCATGATATTTTGAGTGTTTTTTTCTGCTGTTTTTGCTGGCTGGCTGGCCGCCGATAGCCGCCTGACTTCTGTTGTCTTGTAGGGACGGATGGTACTAGGTGATGAGGAGTCAAGGCTCTTACTACAGGGGTATGACTGGCTTTCTTCTTTTCTGCTTCGCCTGACTCACGCGGCCAACGGCTGTGGACAGTTCCAGGTGCTTTTTTTTGGATTCTTTGTTTCGTTTCTCCTTCACCCAGCTTTGCCTCCAACAGTTGAGGTCCTTATCTTCTTCTTCTTCCCATCTTCACCGAAGTCTGCCAACAGCAGTTGGCGAGAGGAACGGTGCCCACGTGTTTTTACTTGTTTTGCTTTCCATTTTCAATTGTTCTGTCAAAAACAGGCCGAACGGAGTTCGAGGGCTTAAGACAGGGATGTGTCGGAAAGGCACCACAACATACCCGCGAAGCTTTTTTCTCTCTTTTCCCGCTTTGCACATTACTCTAGATGGATGATGGAACTTTCAAGGCCATGAATAATGGATTATATCATGTCTGCGTTTGCGAAAAATAAAAATAAAAAGATAGCTCGAATCAAAAACCCGGTTGTCTTCGCAAAACCTCAGCGGCGTCAAAAGCAAGATGTAGGTTTCTTGTCGCTTGATTTTTGCTTCTCCCTCCCTGGTCATCCCCAATTAGCTTGTCGACCACCAAACTTTAGTGCCTGGTACCAGGCAGGGAGAGACTTTCAGCCCAACGAGTCATTGAACAACAGAAAGCTATCGTGGTTTAAAAGACGGAGTTTTCTCTATTCTCAAAATAGAAAGACATGGGATTCCAGAGTGCCCGAGGCAGTAAACCTTCGGTGGAATGCCTGTTGATGCATCATCTCAAGCGAGAGACATGTCGGCGATAAGCCCGGACAAGTTCACTTCGAATAACAACCCGGACGATATCATGAAGTTCAAAGCCAAATACTCCATATAACGTAACGTAACGTAGTGTATTTTCCACCGGACCATCATAGCGTCCTGGTGCCTGTGACAGGGTCAAAACAGCGCTGCCTTCCCCAGAGGTGGCCAAACCAAGTGATGAGGGGGCGTTTTTGTACGCCCATACTAAAGCAGATGTTTCCCAGTTAACGTGGTATATCCAAACGTTCATAGAATCGAACAGGAGCCGTAGGACAGAGGGGGCGAAAGATTCTGAGAGAACACACAAGAACCCTATTATACTTAGAGCCCAACGCTAACGCCTGCGTACGATTTCAAATCGCACGGCTGGGAGTCACGGAGTTTAGCACAGCTGAGTTGGTCGTTGGAGCGGCCACTAATTCAGTGTACTCAGCGGCGTTGATAGGCTCCCACCAAGACTTAACTCCCCCGCCATGGGACTTTGAAAGTGGGGCGGTGACGGTTGCCTTGAACGAAGTACAACCACATCCCTCCCCACTATCCACTGATTTGACCGGACCTTCAGCTCGACCTGCGTTCCGGCTCCGAACCCCGTCACCCACCACATCGCAAGGGCGCCTTCACGACCTTCACATCAGACTGCAGGACTGTTCAAGGGCAACCATGGATCCCAACGAGCAGCAGCAGCCGCCGCCGCAGCCGGAGGAGCAGGAGCCGTCGCTCCCTCCAGCAGAGCAGGTGCGTGGCCATCTCACGCAGCAGCCAGAGCCGAGACTCCGACCTCGCCTCCGGGCTATCTATTCCTACGCACACCGTCTCTCCTTGCTGACCAAATGGTCCATCGGATCTTCTAGATGCGCGCTCGTCGACTCGCAAAACTCGGTGGCGCTGCCGCTACCTCGTCAACATCTTCTGCCCCGCCGTCCACAACGTCGTCCTCTAGCCCTGCTGTCGCAGCTGCTGTGAGTGGCAAACACCCTCAGCAAACTGAGAACACTGGCGCTCCCGTGGCCTCGCCCGCATCGTCTTCGGTATCCATGTCGACTCGCTTGAGCAGTGATGCTGGCACAACGGCTACGCTCTCCTCCCGGCCCGTCACCGCTGCGAGCGAGACAAAGCCGGTCGGGCCAAGCACACAAGATCAAGGTACTAGCCACACCAACCACCACCACCACCACCATCACAACACCAAGGGCGCCGCAACAGAGGCAGCAAATATTGAAATGCAACCAGGCACACGACCGCAGAAAATGATAAAGCGCGAGACGCCGGAAGAGTGGGCGGATAAGACCGTCTCCCACTTCTTCCGCGTCTCCCTCGACCCCAACCGCAAGCTCGACGTCCACGGCCACGAACTCACATTCCTCCCCAACATCCGCGCCGAACTCGAGGAGGCCGGCTCTCCTATACTACTCTCTACCGACAGCCTAGACTCCATCATCCTGGAGGCTGGCTCTGCCTTCCCGCTTGACAAGCCACTCCTCGACTACCTGCTGCCATGTTGGAAGCGGATCGTCAAGTTCACCAAGATGCAGCGCGACCCTTCGCCGGAGAAGCAGAACGTCCTCAAAGAGGCCAGGCGGCTCTGCATGAGCTACTCCGCATTCGCGCTCACGATGCCAGATCTGTTTGGGTATGTTTAAACGTTCAAGCGAACGCTATAGCAGAAAGTGTAACGATCATGGATCATGACTGACTGACTGTTGTGCCCTGTGAGGGCTCGGGCCCCCAATTACACAGCCGCGAGGAGAACCCCAAACACGATACCATCGTTCCATACCTCCTCAGGGACCTGGATCACGAGTCCGGAATGTGTCTAGAGTTCGTGGGCGAGGCTGTAACCCGGTTCCAAGACGACGAGGCCTTCGAACAGGTATTCGTGAACGCCATGCTTGAGATCAGCACGAAGTTGGCTAGGATGAACATGAGTGATGACTTCAAGCGATACGTTAATGTTCGTGAGCTCTTCCAGCATCCAATCACATCCTTTTTACTTGAGCCCAATTCCGACTTTAGACATGACTTATGCCCTTGACCAACACTGACATTCTAGCACCGTCCTCCACACTTGTTTAGGCCTTGGTTTTGTATTCGAAGTATAAAGAGCTTATGACAGCGGTTGCCATGCATCCCTGCTTCGTCATGTCGACGTCTGCACCGAACATCGAGAAGATGACGATCCTCGGACCTTTTTTCCGACTCTCTCCCCTGCAACCCGACTTCGCCAAGACGTACTTCCCGAATCCGACGACACTGGATGATGGGCGGGTGCGCAGCGCACAGAGCGCGATGCAGATCATCTTGGCCACGCATCAGATGGACCTCCTGGCCGTCATAAACAACTTCGTGCGTGTCGGCAGCGAGGTAAGGAGCCGCGTGCTGGACTGGTTCGCCCTGGTCGTGAACTCCAACCACAAGCGGCGAGCCATGCAGGTCGACCCGAAGGAAGTTTCGTCCGACGGCTTCATGCTCAACGTCACCGCCATCATCGACGGCTTGTGCCAGCCCTTCATGGACACCACCTTCTCCAAGATCGGCCGCATCGACATCGACTACCTGCGCCGCCAGCCCCGGGTCGACATCAGCGACGAGACCAAGCTGAATGCCGACCAGAACCAGTCCGACAAGTTCTACGGCAACGAGGCGGGGGGCACGAGCAACTTCATCTCCGAGGTCTTCTTCCTTGCCCTGGCCGCCCACAACTACGGCACAGAGGCCATCAGCGACAAGCTGAAGAATCTGGATAGGCATATTGATAGTTTCAGGAGAAACCTCGAGAGTTTTGAGGCCGAGCGCCCGCGCTTCCAGAATGTATGCGTGTAGCCCTTCTCATCTCCCGTATCTTCTCTCACAACGATGGCTTCCCTTTCTCTCACGTTCTGGTCCGTCGCTGACTCCCTTTCCTTCTGTTGCCTTAGAATCCGGCGCACCTACACATGTTCAACCAACGAACCGAGCGATATCGAGAGGCACTGGACATGAGCATGGCCCTGAAGCATGCCACCATCGGTGTTCTGAGCGACGAGAAAATGCAGGGGAAGTCTCTGCAATTCATGCGATACGTCACTGTATGGTTGCTCAGGGTGGCAAGCCAGACCGAGTTCACTCCCGATGCGTGGTTAAAGTAAGTCGATCATTAAGTCGATCATTCTCCCTCACTCTCCCCTCGTCCTTCGTCTAGGTGGTCTTCTCGATCTCGACGTGTTAAGTACTGACGAATGCATCCTCGTGCAGGCTTCCACTCCCAACCCCGCCCCCCGAGGCCTTCAGCTGTCTTCCCGAGTACGCGCTACAGATTATTCTTGACAACTTCAAGTTTGCCTTCAAGTAAGTTTGAACAAATGACTACTCTGCCTTCCTCGTCCTCCTGTGTCTTTCTCAGTACTAAAATGTCACAACCAGCACGGTGCCACAAGTCCTGATGTCATCCGTCGGCGATGAGCTGATGATTCTCTGCATCACTCTCCTGGAGTCTTCAGAATACATCCGCAACCCCTACATGAAGTCGGCCCTCGTGACGCTTCTCTATTTCGGTGTGACACAGTGGTTCCGCCATTGGAAGAATGGGGTCATGACCGATGTGTTGATGGGGTCCAAGTTCGCCAACGAGTACCTCCTGCACGCACTTATGAAATTCTACATAGAGTGCGAATCCACGGGAGCGCACACGCAGTTCTACGACAAGTTCAACATCCGGTTCGAAATCTTCTACATAATACAGAAGGTGTGGCCCAACGTCCACTACCACCGGCAGCTGATCAGGCAGAGCAAGGTCAACCGGGCGTTCTTCGTCCGTTTCGTCAACATGCTCCTGAACGATGCCACGTACGTGCTGGACGAGGCCTTGACCAAGTTCCAGAAGATCCATGAGCTACAGGAGCAGCTCAAGGAGACCGGCTTGTCGGAGGAGGATAGGACGGCCAAGCAAGACGAGCTGAAGACGGTGGAAGGGCATGCGACCTCATACATGCACCTCACTAACCAGACCGTGTCCATGATGAAGCTGTTCACCGAGGCGCTGGGCGACTCATTTACGATGCCCGAGATCGTCCAGCGGCTAGCGGGCATGCTAGACTACAACCTAGAGACGCTCGTGGGGCCCAAGTCGATCAAGCTCAAAGTGGAGGACCCTAGGAAGTACCGCTTCGAGCCGAAGACGCTCCTGACGGGCATCGTGGACATATATCTCAACCTGGGCAAGCAGCCGGCCTTCATCGAGGCCGTGGCCGCGGACGGCAGGTCCTACAAGCCCGAGACGTTCTCGGCGGCGTCGAGGATCCTGGGCGCGCGGGTCGGGACCGACCCGTCCAAGGTCGCGCAGTTCGACCGGCTCGCGGCCAAGTTCGCGGCGGCGAAGGAGCTCGCCGACCAGGCCGAGCTCGACTTCGGCGAGGTCCCCGCCGAGTTCGAGGACCCGCTCATGAGCGACCTGATGAAGGACCCCGTGCAGCTGCCCTCGGGCAACGTGGTCGACCGCTCGACCATCATGCAGCACCTGCTGTCGGACCCTAAGGACCCGTTCACGCGCCAGCCGATGACCATCGAGGACGTCGTGCCGCGCGCGGACCTGCGGCAGCAGATCGAGGCGTGGAAGGCAGAGCGCATCGAGGCTTCCAGGAAGTCGAAGCTGGCGGCCATCGCTGACGTTGACGTTGACGTTGGCGTTGATGCCATGGATACTACTACGGAGTAGTCGAAACAGGGTGCCGTTGGGGTCGTCCCTTCTGAAGTGAAAGGGGGTGAGGGAGGGGTTGTGAGGCGCAGAAGAATGAGCGACGAGTAGAAGGGGAGTAAGCACGGGAAAGACTGTGAAAGAATCGAATTAGCGGTTGGGGGAGGAGATCAAGCATCACTACTACTAGCCAGATCTTCAGAGCGGTTTCTTGGTCTTTTTGGAATACGGAGGGAATCATCAATGTGTTTACTAAGGGCTCGCAGGTTGTCACATGAAGTTTCAAGGCTCTCATGCTCTTTATTTTTTTTGCTTTGACTTCCCCTCTTCCATCTCTACCCGCAGAGTTCCAAGAAAGAGGGGCGGTTCATCTCATCATCATCTCCGAGTCATCACTGTACCTTACGTACTGTGTGTGGTGTTGCGCAACAGCGGTGTTTATACCCTAGTATAGATAGATGGATATGGGCTTGGTCACTTCACTGGCAGTGCTTTATTGTCGGACATTCCCGAACGAGTTCGAGGGTTGCGGAAGGACTGGAATGAACGAGCGTACTGTATTTCTCACGACCACTAGATAATGATTGTTGACAAACCGAGAGCCAAACACGAAGCGATTGAACGACAACCTTTCTACTTGCATATGGGTTATTCGCAGTTTCGGGATTCGTATAGGTTTTTGATTTTGTCGGACAAAGACCCATCGCGATTGAGGCTGAAGTTGACAACAACGTGACATGAGCCCGAGACATGCATGTGTTTGTTTGTTGGAGCGGTTGCATGTGGCCAACAACGTTGAACAGTGCCCCCTCAGTGGCCAGTTTGCCCCTCCAACTGCCCCCAACGGCTAAAATCCGGCCCTGAATGCTTAATTTCCTTAGCGCATCTGCATCCCTTTGAGTGACTGCTTCCTTCGTGCATGTTGTCATCAATCATCATAGCCCATGCGTCATGTCAAAGACAGCCCTTGCACACCAAAACAGCGCATGCATATACACTACCGCGCACCCCCTCATTTTCTGAAGCTCTCTATCAAACCAACGCATCCCCACTCTCTCTGTGGTAAAAGCCGTAAACAACAACACGCGACAGCAACGACATCAGCGACAGCAGGGTAAAAGGCAGAGAAGCAGGCAAAGCGCAAACCAATCGATGGCATTGCGCAACGAGACTGGTAGAGAAGAAGATGGACGGCGGGCCTCCCTCAGCGCCGCTTGAGCGCTCCTTCTCGCAGCAGTCGGCAACCTCCAGCAAGAGCCAGCGCTCGTCGACCGTGCGCGGCTCGCGAAGGAAGCTCGTCTCGCAGGCCTCGAGCTCGGCCTCGTCCATCAACGCCTCCGACAAGTCGCTGACGTCCTTCCCCTCGTTCTCGCCCGGATCCCCGAACTCGACCGAGGCGGGCAGAGACTCCCTCCTGCTCCCGCCGGACGTCTTCGACGGCGCGGCTGCGACGCTCCTCTTTAAGAAGCCGGAGAAGCCCAGGAAGAAAAGCACGAGCCCGAAACCGTCGTCGTCGTCCACGGCCGGAGGAGGAACCGCGTCCTCGTCGATCGTCGAGAGCCTCACTGCGACGCCGGCGCTGTCGCCCCATTCGACGTTGCTGTCTCCCTTCTCGTCTGCGACAGCGGCAGCGGCAGCAGCTGGTGGCGCGGGATCAGGATTAGGATCTGCGGCGGCAGCGGCGGCTGCGCGAACCGCGCTTTTCGACGATGCGCCTGCACTCATCTCGAGCAAGATCCCCGGATCTCTGCACCTCGCGGACGACGAGCACGTGGAGCGGCTTATCGCCCGCCACGGCGCCGTGCGGCTGGTGCGGCAGCTGGCCGAGGACCTGGCGCAGCGGGACGCGCAGATATCGGCGCTGCGCATAAGGGCGAGCGACCGCGAGCGCGCCCTGCGCAAGATCGCGCGAGAGTGCGGGCTGTCGGGCCTGGACCTCGAGACGAGGTTGCGTGCCGTCGAGCAGGAGCAGAGGCTGAATGGCGGCGGCGGCAGCGCAGCGCGACGGGTGTCGGACCTGATGAGCGATGCGATGGCCGAGTCCGTCTCTGCCACGGGGGCGTCGTACTATGGGTTCCCGTCGCCGATGGGGCTGGGAGGGGAAGGAGATGGGCAGGCGACCATCCGCGCGCCTAGTGGATCTATGCTGCCGCCGCCCTCATCGCTCACAGACCAGGATGGCGCTGGTGGTAACAATGGCAACAAGGGCACGCTGAAGTATATCAAGGACTATATATGGGGAGGCGGCGGGAGTAGGAAATCGAGTCGCGCCAGCAGCATCAACGGCGATGTTGTTAGTGGCATTGGTGGCATTGGTGGCAGGCAACAGGAGCCGCAGACTGTAATACGCGCCCCGGCTCCTGGAGACCGCCGCCGAACGCTGCCGGACGATCTGTTTTCGCCGCTTGACACAGAGTCGCTGCGAAGCTCTAGTAGAGCATCAAGCATCAATAACGGGGCGTCGGGAGGAGGAGGAGGAGGGAGGAAAACCTCAGCTCCGTTCGCAACACTAGTGAGGATGGTGGCAGGCGGCGGGGCAGTGGCCTCCTCCAAGGACGGGGCAGATCCGAGGGGTAGGACCAACAGCACGCCGCCCGTGAGTGGGGGAGGAGGAGGCGGAGGGTCGTTGAGGACGCCGTCGGTCTCGAGCCAGAGGACCAACGGGTCGGCTAGAGCGGTCTCGACGCATGTCCCGGGGCCCAAGGCGCTCATGTCGATGCGGCGCGGGACCGGTGCCAACTCGGCAGCAGCAGCAACGGCCGTGGGGATACGGTCCAGACCAGAGGAGAGATGGGACACGATGGGGTCCAGTCCCGTTGGCGAGTCATCGGCCCGCGGTGCGGCGGAGAGCCTTGGCCCCGTAGAGATGGACAAGATCTTACCGCTGGAGGGGCAGCCGCCGACGCTGAAT
Source organism: Ophioceras dolichostomum (assembly GCA_003049485.1). Taxonomy (NCBI): domain Eukaryota; kingdom Fungi; phylum Ascomycota; class Sordariomycetes; order Magnaporthales; family Ophioceraceae; genus Ophioceras; species Ophioceras dolichostomum. The sequence continues at coordinate 47,429 of PYST01000013.1, forward strand.
CAGACCTACCATCACTACCGGAACGGTTCCGAGGACCTCTTGACGGACAGGTTCGGGTTCATCTACGATCAAAGGCGGAAGAAGAGGCAGCGGGCGGGTTCGCAGCTAGTACAGCGGGTGCAACAGCAGCAACAGCAGGCCGGAGCAAGCGCCGGGATTGCGGAGATCATGCTCTCGAACGGGAAGAATGGCAAACCCAGCCTGGCACCTATCACCGTAGCCACAGATGCGGACATAGGTGGCTCGAGCAACGGGACTCCCGAGGACAGACCGGGCTCGCCATCGTCGATCGAGGAAGTGCGCGAAGCGGGGGCCAAGACCGGAAGCAGGTGGTACGACTACCTTAAGGTCGTGACGTTCCAGGCGGGGACTGAGCGCACCACGGAACTGCTATCAGATACGCCGGCCATGAGCGCCCCGGGGATAGAGGTCACGGAAGGCGGCGGTACGACCGTCGTTCCGGCAGCATCTGGAGGTGGCGGCGCAGGGGGCCTCACTGTGGATTCTCAGGAGCACCAGATGAAGTCACCCGTCATAGTTGCCGCAGCTGGCTTCGTCCCTGCCGCGAGCATAGCGACATCGGCACTAGACACGCGTGATCCGACGGCTGTTGCTAGCGTCACAGGGGGTGGTGGTGGCTCTTCAGAGCAGCAACAGGCCTCTTCTGGTCCCACCAGCAGCAGTACGACAACCTCCGTCGGCACGTTTGTCAAGGAAGACACCGAGCCAGTCAAGCAGCTCCTTGAGCAGCTCAACGGCCTGCATGACGCGCTGCAGAAGAAGCGCATGGACCGATGGAACGAGTTCCAACGCAAGGTGCGCGCCGAGCGGCGCAAGGACAACAGCAGCAGCAGCAGCAACAACAACAACAGCACAACAAACGGCGGGGCATCAAGCAGCAGCGGCATCGGCATCGGAGGAGACTCGACGGGGGCATCCTTGGACGCCCCACGACCCCTCCGCAGCATGCCCGAGGCCCGCCTCGCGGACGGCGAGCTGATCGGCGTCGCGGACTTGGGCAACAAGGGCAAGGTCGGACGCGCGAAGTGGAGCGAGTTCCGCAGCCTCGTGCTGGGCGGCATACCCGTCGTCCTGCGCGCCAAGGTCTGGGCCGAGTGCTCTGGGGCCATCGACCTGCGCATACCAGGCTACTACGACGACCTCGTGGCGGCGTCCTCGTCGTCGTCGTCGTCGGGCCACCAAGAGGACAACCCGGACGTGGTGAACCAGATCCGCGCCGACATCAACCGCACCCTGACGGACAACATCTTCTTCCGCAAGGGGCAAGGGGTGCAGAAGCTGCACGAGGTCCTCCTCGCGTACTCGCGCCGCAACCCTGACGTCGGCTACTGTCAGGGCATGAACCTGATCGCCGCGAACCTGCTGCTGATCACCCCGTCCGCCGAGGACGCCTTCTGGCTGCTGGCCGCGATCGTCGAGCGCATCCTGCCCGCGGGCTACTACGACCACTCGCTCCTGGCGTCGCGCGCGGACCAGCAGGTCCTGCGCCAGTACGTCGGCGAGATCCTTCCGAGGCTGTCTGCGCACTTCGACGCGCTGGCCATCGACCTCGAGACCATGACGTTCCAGTGGTTCCTCTCCGTGTTCACCGACTGCCTGTCGGCGGAGGCGCTGTTCCGCGTCTGGGACGCCGTGCTCTGCCTGGCGCCCGACGGGTCTACCTTCCTGTTCCAGGTGGCACTCGCGCTGCTGAAGCTCAACGAGCCGCAGCTGCTGCAGTGCGGCGCGCCGGCGGCAGTGTACACGTACATCAACCACCAGATGACGAACCACGCGATCAGCATCGACGGGCTGATACAGGCGAGCGAGGGCCTGAGGAGGCACGTGAGGAGGGAGGATGTTGCGGTTAGGAGGGAGCGCGCCGTGCGGGCTGAGAGGGAGGGGGCGAGGCAGAGGGAGGAGATGAGAAGGGTGCGGCAGGAGAAGCTGGAGAAGCTGAGGCAGGATAAGCAGAAGCAGCAGAAGCAGAATCAGTCCCAACAATCCCAGTCGACGTCTTCTGTGGTGGTGGCGACGAACACGAACAACAACAACAACAACAACAACAACAACAACAGTCTGAAGGCGGCCGCCGCGGTGCCGGTTGTCGATGCCGTGAGCCCCACGGTTAGCGCGACGGCCAGCGCTGCGAGCAGCCAGCCTGTTTCGAGGAGCGGGACGCCTGCTCCTGTTCATCCTCTTCCTCTGCCGGACTCGGTGGATGGGTTGGGGGTTTGGTGAAGAGGAAGAGGAAGTAAAAATACCTATCTAGCTAAAGGGGGTTGGTCTATAGAGAAAAAAAAAGGAAGGAGAGAGAGAGAGAGAGAGAGAGAGAGAAGCGGCAGACAAGTAGGACGAGGAGGAGAGGAGAGATATTTGGATTGCATTTCGTTTTGCGAGAGCATGGCATGGCGGCGTGCTCCATTGGATTATTCCGTACCTTGCCTGGCTGGCTAGCTGGCTGGTACAGACAGCATCACCTTAGCATTTCGCTCGCGCATACCGAGAGACTCAACACATTCTTTTCTTTTCTTCTTTTTCTTTCTTTTATTGGAGTTTTCCTGTTGTCTTTCCCTTTGTCGAAAATCATCATCTATATAGATTGGGAAGCCAATGATACCCTTCAACCGACAACCCCTCGTCGAGCCGATTTGTTTCCCACACCATTGCGACGGGGAGTCTTTCCTTCTTTGTGTTACTCTCTCGTCTCTTTTGACGATTCCACGCCACCGGGCAGTTTAGTCTTCTTAGTCTGTCTGTCTTTTGTGTCTTTGGCTTTTGTTTTTCTTGCTTCTGTCGTCTCTTGTAGTCCGTTGTCTCCTGCTTTATATAGTTAAGGCACTCTAGCGAAGTTCTTTTTTGCATAGACGGTGTATCGAGCTAGGCAGTTAAATTATCATATTCCCAGTGGTCTTTGGCATCGTACATAACTCTCCTTCTCCAAATGTGCGCGTGCCACAGCTAGGTCTTGTTCCATGATCCCGAGTCCCATTCAGGGGTTATGTTGCCGAAGGCTGAGGTGCTTTTGCTCAGTAACGAGCAACTCGAAACTTTTTGCTATTAGGAAGTCATGTCGAATTTCTCTAGCTACCAATCAGCCCCTTTACTCTCAAGCTTAGACTTGAGGTTTCGGCACGTCTCCGTCTGTCTATCTATGCCGTGTCTGTCTTGTTATGACGCTATGCCCTCGGAAGCCCTCGCTCTCCCTCTGCTCTGATCTCTTCCACCTTCAAGTTTCGCCGCGGCTCGACACGGCTTCCTTTGCCCTGTGTCCCTGCAGGTGAACAACATAGAGACTAGAGGTACTTCGGCCGTGGGCTGCCATAGCTACCTAAGGTAGTCAGGTGAATAGATTGAAGGAGCCGGCTGGCTGGCTGCCTTATACTACTCTCGCCCTCAAACCCAGTCGGCTAGAGAGCGAGACGGCCTCGCCTCGATCGGCCGACCATGAGCTGATCCCAAGACACTCTGGGCAGGCGAAGCAGACCTCGAGGTGAGGACGGGCATTCCCATGAACCTGCATGACAGAGAATCTTGCTTTCGATTATAATCTGATTCGTCTGCCTTTACTCTCTGTAGGTATCTCCGTCTCTTCTCTTCGCTCCCCTTCTCTTCTCTTTACTTAACCCTACTCATAATCGTCTCAGGCCCCCTCTCAACATACAGCTGCGCAGCACGAGACTTGACCGCATTAAGCATCGATCTCTCAAAGTCCTCTCGGGACCTCAGCACCGCCTCGACCCATCCGATGTTGAGGTCCCAGTACGCCGTCTTGAACTGCTCGAACACGACGGGGACGTTCTCCTTGGGCGTGGTGAGCAGGTCCAGGAAGGGCGCCGTGACCTTCCACCTCTCCCGCAGCTGCATCCCCACGTCTGAGTCCCCGGCGGCGGCGATGTTGGCGATACTGTCGAGCGCCACCTGGACGTCGTTGAAGATCTTGTCCTGGAACCCGTCGGCCCGCCGGAACTTGACCCCCTTGTTGCGCACGCTGCCCAGGTACCGGGCCAGCAGCTCGTCCGAGAACAGCTCGACGAGGATGTCGACGAGGGAGTGGTGCAGCACCTGGCGGTAGTCGGCGACGTACTCCTCGAACGTCACCATCATCTGCCGCATCGCCGTCGCGGCGTACCAGCGCGGGGTGAAGAAGTCCGGGAGCACGAGCTTGAAGTCGACGGCGAAGACGAGGTGGACGAACTTGGTCACGCACCACGTGCTGAAGTCGACGTAGCCGTCGCGGAGGGCCTCAACCTCGGCGTCGCCGCGCTCCATGTACTGCTGCGACACGAGCGGCTCGAACTTGGCGCGGAAGCTGCTCAGGTAGCCCGGCCGGGAGGAGGAGCCGCCCTCCTCGTCGCCGTCGTCGATGCTGGCGATCTGGTCGTTGGCCATGGCGACCAGCCAGTCCTGCAGCGCCTGGAAGCCCTCGAGCTCGGGCACCTTGCCGGCCTCGTACAGCGCGGCCTCCTCCTCTAGCATCTTCTGGAGGTTCTGCTGCCGCGCCCGCAGGCGGAGGAACATGGCGTCCACGACGCCCTCGGCCACGTCGGCGCGCTTCGAGTTCGCGGCCGCGTCGAGCTGCTCGCGCAGCATGCGCCACAGGTCGACCGTGTTCTTGGTGCGGAAGAACCCGTACTCGTCCGACTCGAGGTTCGAGCCCTCGGCGCCGTTGCGGCCGGCGAAGTCCCGCTTCTCCTGCGCGAAGATGCGCTCTATCCACTCGTCCAGGAACTTGATGATGAGCTGCCTGAAGTCGCGCACCAGCTCCGCCTCGCGGCTGTCGATCACGTGCGGCGTCAGCTCGTCCTGCTTCAGGCCCAGCTTTGCCATCTTCTTGTAGTACTTCTCGGGCCACCCGACGATCTCGAGCTTGTTCGCCGAGCTGCTCTCCGGGTCGTCGATCATGCCCACCAGGAAGTCGTGCATCAGCTCGTGGTATATCCGGCCGTAGGTCCGGAAGATGCGCCACTTCTTGGGCATCAGGGGCACCATGCCCAGCCGGACGGCGTTGAGGTCGTTGAAGAACCACTTGAGCGACTTCTCCAACAGGGCGGGGTCCTCCAGGAAGTCCTGCCGCGAGGTCTTGAACTGCACCTCGGCCACGGCCTTGATGGCCAGGAGAAACTTGTCCTTGTAGCCCCGCACCGTCTTGGCGCCGTCCGTGATGCTCTGGAACCGCGTCGCGATCTCCTTGTGGTCCTTCAGCGCGTCCTGCAGCGCGAGCACGCGCTGGTCGCTCTTCTCCTCGGCCTCGATGACGAGGGCGAAGCGCACGACCAGCCCGTTGTTCTCGGACGTGATGAAGTTGACGAGGTTGGTGGCCACGATGCCCACATGCTCGTCGAACCATTCGATGGCGCCGTCGAGCCGCTCGAAGTAGTCCTCCAGGGTGGACTGCAGGCTGGGCTCCTCGGCGCGGCGGATCTGCTCCATGGCGTCGTCGCGTATGTTGCGCAGCTGCGTCAGCTCGTAGTGTATTGGCAGCAGATTCGGCATGTTCTGCTGATCGGCCTCGTCCTCGCGCAGCATGCCCTCGATGGCGTTGAGCCGGTCGTTGAAGGTCTCGAGGTTGCGGCGCATGGCCTCGACGGCGCCGAAGTTGCGGTGCGCCTGCGACACGAGGTTGATGGTCGCGAAGTCCTTGATCATGTTCTGGCTCTCGGAGCAGAGCTTGTCGATCTTGGCCATCTCGTCCTTGATCTGCTGCACCGTCTTCTGGCCCTCGGACAGCCCGTTCATGCCGCCCTGCGTGGTCTCCAGCTGCTCGCGCAGGCCGGCCCGGAGCTGCGAGTCCACCGCGGCCTTCTTGCGTGTGAACTCCTGCTTCAGCCCCGCGATCTTGTCGAGGTCGTCCGGGTGCCGGAGCAGCTCCGAGAGCTTTACTTGTGGTGAGTCCATCGTTTGTTTGTTCGGACTGTTGCCTTTCCTCTACCTATTCTTGACTTGCTATTTCTCGGAGTTTCTCGTCTCGGAGGGCGCTCCTTCGTTCGAGGGGTTCGAAGGGCGTAGTGGTTAGGTTCCGCCGTCGAAGTCCCAGGTCGAATGGCCGAAGGTCCTCGCCTCACGACACGTTCGAGGTGGTTGTCGTCGTTGTCATCCAACAGACCGGGCCCGTCAAGGCCAGCTCGCCACGGAATGTTTCGATTGTAGACAGTCGGAAAGGTAGGCAGTGCTTCGGGTCATGACATTTCGCAATCTCACGAGCACTGGTTGAATGTCGTCGTTCGCGGCTCTTCTCGACAACAGACCGTTTCACCTTGCTCGAGGTATGCCAAGCATTGGGTTACCGACCAGCAAGGGGGTCATCACGCAAGACGGCCCGTGCGTCAGAGGGCGTCCAGCCAATCGCAGCCATCGACTCCCACCAGCGTCAAGATATATAGAGGTCTTCAAAGCTCTGGTCAAATTGGGTGTTCTCAGAATATTGTACCAGTTTCTAGATAATAGTTCGGATACCGTGGAGTCAGGGTGCCGAGCTAGACAATGGGTTATCAGGCAGCACCTGAATGGCCCGATTCGGCCTCATCATTCTGAACCGGGCCTCTAGAGCTGTGGAAGAGTGCTGCTGGTGCCACACTTTAAGGTGCACCGCGAGAGTCTTCATATATTGACTTATAGTGTATCACAGATCTATAGCCGAATGGACATTTCCCACAGACATAGAACTTCCCCATATCGACCGATCTACCATCATTTCAACGTGACAAGCTCCTCGGCACTGGTAGGGTGGATAGCAACGCAGCTGTCAAAGTCCTTCTTCGTCGCGCCCATCTTAACCGCAACGCCGAAGCCCTGCAGCATCTCGCCGCTCCCGAGACCGAGAATGTGCAGTCCCACGACCTTTTCCTCGGGGCCCGCGCAGATGAGCTTGTAGGCCGTAGGGCCCTTCTGCTCGGGGTCCATCATGGCGTAGTACATGGCCGTGAAGTTCGTCTTGTAGATCTTCAGGTTCTCCTTCCCGTACTTCTCGATTGCCTGGGGCTCCGTCAGGCCGATCGAGCCGACCTCCGGGTGCGCGAACACCACGGACGGGATGTTCTCGTAGGATAGCGACAGGGACTTGAACTCCTCCCCACCGAAGAGACGGTGCGAGAGCCGCCTGCCTGCGGCGATGGCGACGGGCGTCAGCTCGACCTGGCCGGTGACGTCGCCGAGCGCGAAGATGTTGTCGACGGAGCTGTTCTGGAAGTCGTCCACGACGATGTAGCCCTCGTCGTTCAGCTTGACGCCGGCCTCCTCCAAACCAATATCCTTGGTGGCTGGGGTGCGGCCGATGGCCCAGATCAGGTGGTCGACACCCTCGAGCACGCCTTCGCCCGAAGTGTCCTTGTAGTGCAGACTCAGCTTGCCAGTGGAAAGGTCCTTCTCGACCTTGGACTGCGATGACCGCCTGTGGATGTGCACGCCCAGCCGCTCGTACTCCTTGGTGACAGCCTCCTGGATCATGGGGTCGAAGTGGCGCAGGAAGGTGTCGTAGCGGATGAAGAGGTGCGTCTCGACGCCCAGGGCGTTGAACATGCCCGCGAACTCGACCGCGATGTAGCCCGCGCCGACGAGGGCCACTTTCGAGGGGAGCTTGTCGATGTCGAAGAAGCCGTCGCTGTTGATGCCCAGCTCCGAGCCGGGGATGTTCGCTGGGGGAGGCGTCGGGTGACCGCCAGTGGCGACGAGGATCTTCTTCGCCTTCACCAACGCCTTGGAGCCGTCGTCGAGCACCACCTCGACCTCGTTACGGTTCAGCAGCTTGGCCCAGCCGTGGAGGTACTCGACCTTGTCGTTGGCCAGGTTGCGGTCGTAGATGCCGTTCAGCCTCTTGATGTAGGCGTCACGCTTGCTCTTGAAAGTGGGCCAGTCGAAGGGCGCCGTCTCCTGCACTGAGAAGCCGTAGCTCTTGGCCTGGTGGATTGTCTCGGCTATAGACGCAGCATTGAAGGTCACCTTCTTGGGAACGCATCTTTGGACGGGCGAGTGAGACGCTATGTTAGTATATGTGAATGCAACCAGGAAACTCGTACGGGCGGATGCAGGAGTCTAGAGTGCTCACCCAACGTTCACGCAGGTTCCCCCTATCCTATTCCCCTCGATAATCATAGCCTTGACGCCGAACTTTGAGCTCGCCATGCGAGCCGAAGCTAGCCCTCCGCTACCGCCACCGATGACTAGGTAGTCGGTCTCCTTGGTGATTGGCGCCATCCTGGGAAAGCTGGAGGAGAAATGTCTTGAGATGCTTCCTAGTCTTGCAGAAGCCGTTCTGGTCGATGTGAAAGCAGTGGTACTACCAGTAGCAGAGACTTGTCTGAAAGCTGAGAAAGCTTGCATGAGTAATGCTTGAAGAGGGGCGGCTGGCACGGATACAGAGGGGTTGAGCGCCCTTTTTATCAACGGTATAGTATGCCTTGTTCTCCCAGCTAGGAGAACGGTAAGCCTCAATGTTCTTTGACGTCAGTCTGCCTTGTGTAGCTATTTGGAATTAGCGTAAAAGATAGCTAGAGTTGCACGAAACCGAGGCCCGTCAAGCTATACACGGCCGAGCTGATGGAAAAGGGTCCTAAACGTTGGGGGATTATTCATCAACAGCAGGCCTAGCGTCTGGGTCGGGGGAATCAGATGGCAGAAGAAGAGCCTAGAATGCCGTGCGACACGCAAATGCACCGTGTGTCAGCGGCAGGAAACGGGAAATGCAAGATTTCAGTCGAATGTTTCCAATTCAGGAGTGAGGGGGGCAGCTTGAGTCTTCAGTTGAGTTCAGTGCAGTTGGCCGGGCATGTGTGATTTCAAATCGGGGTATGTTCTTGAGGTGGGGCATCTGCATCTGCTCTGCTTCCCCACGTTCAGAGCCATCCCGAGCACCGAGGCAGCCCGGAGCTACTCCGTGAGGGCACAGTTGACAACTTGAGAAAGCACTACGGCCCCGCCGAAAATTGTAGAAAGCGACATCTCGGCCGGCCGATGATTCCAAATGGCACCTTTTATAAGGAAATTTGACAGGCTGAGCGCCGAAAACATCCCACGAACCGGCCGCCCCGTGCAATAGATTCCGCTCCGATGCACGGCTGCCAAGATGGGACCCAAGAGAGGAGAGAACAGGGGTCCAGAAATCCGCAGCTGTCACAGAACCCTTCGAGAAGCCGACCCATACCACTACAATAACGTCTCTCCTTCACGTCATTACATACCTAGGTATTTACATAAGTGCGCCAGTAAGGGGTAATCGTGATGATCGCAACATATTGAGCTACCCAGTACCTTGCTAGCAGTGAGTGTGCGCGGCCGTAGTCTCGGATGCAGCCTTCAGGACGCGACTTAAAGAGGGATGAGCACATCAAGTTTCAGCACAGCTCCCACAAACAACGCCAAGACATCACTGCAGCTACCAAGAAGCTACTAGCCACAAGAGCATCGACGCAGGCCCCATGCATAGGCTGCCATGGCACCGTCAGCAGCCGCAAACTCGCTGTTGTCGCCGTTGAAGAACTTGCGTCTCAGTCAGCTCCAGCGAGTGGCTCAGGCATGCGGCGTCGTCAAATCAGGGGCCAAGACGGCCGTCACCCAAAACGTCGTCGATGAGCTGCGCCAGACCCAAGCCGTCTCGACGGGTGAGCGCATCCTCAGCATTGACATGGGAATAAGAAATCTGGCCTTCTGCCTCTTGACCCCTCGGCACGGCGGCGACGGCTCTGTCGTTGATTCGTCGTCTTCGTCGTCGTCGTCGCCGACCACCGCCAAGAGGAGGACGACCACGACCAGGAAAAGCGGCTCGTCAAAAGCACCCTCCTCCTCCTCCTCCTCCCCCTCCCTCTCGTTTCCTTCCCACGCGACCCTCCACCATTGGAAAGTCCTCGACCTCACCACGGCCCAGGATTTTTTCAACAACGGAGTTGGTGGTGGTGATGGTGATGGCCGACGACCACCCTTCAACCTCAGGTCCACCCGCGACCTCAGCGCCGCGGCCGTGAAGCTGGTGCTGGAGCAGATGCTGCCGCTCCGCCCGACGCGCATCCTCATCGAGCAGCAGCGCTGGCGGTCCGCGGGGGGCGCCGGCGTGCAGGAGTGGACCGTGAGGGTGAACACCCTCGAGGCCATGCTCTTCGCGACGCTCGCCACCCTGCGCGCGCAGAAGCACTGGGACGGCACGGTCGAGTCCGTGGACCCCAAGAGGACCGCGCCGTTCTTCTTCGTCGCCGACCCCAATGCCGCGGGGGTCGAGGTCCCTTTAGAGCCGCCTTCTCAGCCGACGAGGTCTAACGGGAAGAAGAAGAGTCAGAAGAAGGCGGCGGTGGGGAAGAGAGCTGCAAAGAGTAAAGTAGTAGAGGAAGAAGCGGAGGCGGAATTAGAGGAGGTGGTGGAAGAGGTGGACGAAGAGGACCAAGTTAGGAGTTGTCGTGCTCGTGCTCGTGCTGCTGGCGGAAAACTCGAGACCAAGCGACTCAAAAAGATGAAGACGGACCTTCTCGGCGCGTGGCTGCTAGATCGACAACAAGGCCGCGTCCGGCCCTTAGGTGAACAGGCAGAGGGAATGGCACAGTCGTTTCTGGGGAGCTGGCAGGGGAAGGGGGGCAAGGGTGTCATCATCGGAGGAGAAGAGCAGCTTAAGAAGCTCGACGACCTCTCGGACTGCGTGGTGCAGGGGATGGCGTGGCTGAGGTGGCAGGAGAACAGGGCCAGGCTGCTTGAGCGCGGACCTGAGGCGTTTCTGGAGAGTTTAGAGGCATAGCTGGGTGAATAGCATGCCGGTGTTGAGGGTGTTATAGACAGACATGTGTTCATATTCAGATAGATATACCCTTGCCGTCGTTATGCTTGGGGTGATGTACGATCACCATGCATACAGAGCGTTGTATATTATTTCGTATAGCGGCTGGCAAGCGAATTGCCGGCCCAGCTTCCCGTATCATCGAACATGCCCACAAATATCAGTGCATGCAGGAATCTTAAGCCAGAGCTCTAAGGGTGGTCCCTTTGCTATTCGTAATCATAATCATCCTGATAATCATCATACCTCCCCTCTTCCCTCTGCGTGCTAACATACTCCTCATCAGCCAAGCCCCTCCTGAACCTCTTCTTCAAGTCCTTCGCGTCCTTGTGCCAGTCGCAGGCGAAATCGCACGCCGGCGCCTCCCCCGTCTCGCCGAAGTACCTACACAGCGCCGCATGCCGACAGCCCCGCACGTCCTCGCAGTACTCCACCAGCATCTGCAGGCTCTGTATCCTGGCGGCCCGATTCTCCCCTTCCTTGCTACCGACGTCCCTCCCGACGAGGCTGTACGTCCGGTCCCGGTCCTCGCGGCTGTAGTACAGGAAGCAGTAGCTGGCCTTGCCGTCCCTCCCCGCCCGCCCCGCCTCCTGGTAGTAGCCCTCGAACGACTTGGGCAGCCGCCAGTGCACCACGAAGCGCACGTTGTCCTTGTCGATTCCCATCCCGAACGCCGTCGTGGCCACGATGACGTCGTACCCGGCCTCGTTGCCGATCCAGCGCGCGAGCGTCTCCTCCTTGGCCTCCTTGGTCAGCTTCGCGTGGAAGGGCCGCGCGCCGATGCCTTGCTCCCGCAGCGCCGCCGCGAGGCCCTCGCACTCGCTGCGGCTGATCGTGTAGATGATGCCCGGCACGTTGTCGACCCTCTCGCCGCGCGCCTCCAGCTCCGCCTTGCGGTCCCCGGCCCTGCGCCGCTCGCAGACGCTCCTGTGCCAGGCCACGAAGTCGTCGAAGCGCGAGGGGCTGGCCTCGTCGCTCGTGAAGCGGATCTCGAGGTGCAGGTTTGGACGGAACGCCGTCGTGGTGAACGTCTTCAGCCTGGGACCGCTGCTGCCGCTGGTGGTGGTCAGACTGGCGGTGTTGTTGCTGCTGCTGCTGCTGCTGCTCGGCAGGAGGCCTAGAGTCGCGAGCACGTCCCGGCGGACCTGCTCGTTCGCGGTCGCGGTGAGGCACATGATGGGCACGTCTGGGAACGCCTCGCGGAACCACGAGAGGCGCTTGAAGTCCTTCCTGAAGTCGTGGCCCCACTCCGAGATGCAGTGCGCCTCGTCGACGACGATGCGCGCCAGCTCCTTCTGCTCGTAGACCAGCTGGAGCCGGCGACGGAACCGGTCGCCTGAACATAGCTCCGGGGTCACGTAAAGGAGACGTGTCCTTGGGTGGCCGGAGGCGAGGTCTTGGTAGATGTAGTCTCTCTCGGCCGGGGGGGTGTTGCTGTTGAGTGTCCGAGCATCCACGTTTGCTGCTCTCAGTGCTTCAACTTGATTCATCTGTTCGCAGCGCTGTGTAAGTACCTCTGTATTTTCCCGTTTACGAGATCGTCTATCAGGGAAGCAGATCTTACCATGAGGCTGAGCAATGGGGATATGACGATCGTGACTTCAAGTAGCCATGAGTTCAGACAGTTAGCTGTACGATCGAAAGAAGAAGGCAAGGTGTGTCCAGTACCGATATCAGAATGCAACATACTCCCATGGTCGATCACGGCGGGCAGCTGGAAGCATAGGCTCTTCCCAAATGAGGTTGCCGCCTGGACGAAGACATCGTGTCTATCTAACGCTGCCACGATAATCTCCCGCTGATTCGGCCTGGTGGGAGCGAGAGTTTTCAAGGTCAGAAGACGAATTATTCAAAGGAGGGAGAGTTAGAATCGTTAGAATCTATTTTTTTTTTTACCTGAACGATTTCTTGTCGAACTGGCGCCTCAATGTAAAGTCGATATCTGCGCAAGAGTTGGTTCTTGAGAGTGCCGGCATCGTTCCCTCGATGACTTTCTGTCTCACTTGGCAAGCCTGCACCACTCCACCGCCACCACCATCAGAAGCCTCCAGGAACGGGGAAGGCCTTTTTCGGAAACTCTCAGGTCGCCAGCAGCAATCATCTTTGATTATGTCGCGAGGTGAATCGAGTTCGTCACTCAATGCTCCTCGCTCTGTGGTAATAGACGCGTCTCTATCATCCGGGCTTGTCGCGTGTTTCGCTGTAGCGTCGAACTGAGGCGAGCTAATCCTACGCCGGGGCCTCTGAACTTACACGCCCGAATCCTTAGTCTCGATGCGACATCACGTGATAGCCCCTAGCATCAGTTTCAACTTAGCGAGGAGGGGAAAGAAAATATGAGAAAAGGCGCGAGCAAAACATGCAAGGGTCCCGCTGTAACTTGTTTCGTTCGATCTGTTTCAACGACTGAATTATTTTCGCTTCCATTGGTTGCGTTTAGGACAAGTGAACTTTCGGTGTCTTGTCAAGGCGCCTCGCGACAACAACGCACGCACTAGCGGATCACCAGGCTCCCACAGTCTCCAACATTGGCTCCAGACCCCAACGTGAACCTTGTCGCACCTATGGTTAAATTTGGAGACCGTTTCGACGATCTTTGGAATGGTCGGATACTAGCTTGCTTTTCTTCCCTCTGTTGTTGTTGGCTGGCTTGACATTCCAAACATGATGCGAAGATGGAGTCGTCGGTCAGGGCTTACTGTTGTGTTTCCACATGCCACCTCCCTGTCTGTTCGGCCGTCAGATTTTCTCGATCTTTTTGCGACCACAGCACAGCCTCTCTTCTAGTTGAATCGGGGATTTTTAAGTCGATAACTTGCCACGAAACAGATTTCTGTCTCAGAGATTGGCATGTCGATGATAAGTAAGATGGCGCTCCTTGGAGGGGGAAACACTATTCATGGTAGGTGACTGCATGTATTCAGTATCTGCTCGGGTGAATATGTCCAGAGTTGGTACCCCCGGTGTTGTCGATGAAAACGCCGACACGGCGTTGGGGGCCACTCAAGGGGGGCTTACACGTTATGGTCGGGGCTAGCAGTCGATCGATGTCCGCATGTCATCTGGACTAGGATATGTACTTTAAAGGACCGTTCGTTCCCAAAACGTTTCGATGCTCGTCATGCACGAAGTTCCTAAATTACCTAGGTACCAACTTGAAGTCAGTGCTGCCAGGAAGTCCCATGGGCAACATGAGCAACCTGAGCAAGCAGGTGAGAGCCTGCTTGCGTACCCCAGGATCCGGATCTTCGATGTGTCGATGGGACAACAGACTCAGCCAGGTCACGATTTGAATCCGGGCTCGGTACATCCTATCGGCTCTTCGTAACCTCCGCGCTCGCGGGGCTGCAGTTCCGATTTTTAAGAGGATGGGCGACCTAAGTACGGCCGTAGAAACGCCTAACTCTACACAAGGATAAGACGTAGGAGCACAAGACGCGATGATGTCAGTCAACAGGACTAGCGAGAAATTCTCTACACAGTACCTCTTCAGTGGTGTGTGATTCAAATAGTTCGCGCTGGTTGACGAACAGTTCACAACGGATGGCCAACCACCTCAACATCTCCCGCCTACATCCAGCCATCTTAACTGTTTCCCATACACGAACACTGTTGTAGGCGGGTGACAGGTGACAACCCAGATGCAGATTTGGCGTCACTGTTGTGTGAGCGGTGCCTTGCAGACGTGCGACACGCTAGCGAGGGTGTGGGTGTGAGGCCCAAGAGCATGTTTGGGGCGCCCGTTGCATACGCCCCGTCGGACCTGGGCGCCTGTGGGGTTTATCGATTATGTGCTGAAGCGCACACGACCTATGGGCTTGTGCAGACTGTTGACAGACTTCTGCAGACTTCTGCAGCGCATTGTGTGAGCTGGAGGCGGCCTTGGCATCAAGCCTCAATCACTGAAGCAGACAAAAAATCGGGTCGCGGGTAGATGATACGTCCAGTCGGGTCCAGCATCCAGCAGCAGGGGAGCCCAACCCCTTTCCGCGCCTCACTTCACCGATTATTCCGTGCGTATTCCACGAACAAGGAGTCTCTCTTTCAACACAATCCCATCCCCTTTTCGACCCTTCGCCTCTGGATGCCTCAAAGAAAAAAAAATATGCACATGTTCGCCTCGTTCCCGACCCGGTAAATGATCACCTCGGAGCCTCGTAATTCTCATAATTCCTCCTCCATCAACGCTGCCCGCAGCAAAGCAGAGGCTCGTCCCCCACCAGTGGCCATTGTCCGTCCACTTTGGAATAAGTCTTTCTCCAGAAAATCAAACCACCACCGACAACGAACCACTACGCAACCCTGCATCTAGCAATCTATCTGCTGTAGCGGGACTTGCGAGGCAAAGAGGCGGCACTTGAAGCAAAGAATGCTCGCATAATCTGGAACGGTTCCCTCGGACACCTCGCGCTTTCTCCCCTCTCCTCTCTTCGTCAGGTACCTTGCCATGACGATCTCGCGTGTTTCGTCTAGCCAGCAACTGCCCACGGATCAATTGGCCTGAATCGCCGGCTCTATCGTTTTCCACGTCTTGACTGGAGATTGTCTGTCGGCAAGGCTACTCGAGGCAGAATTCGCTGAAACACGCCTTCCCGACCCTCCGACCCGCCCTTCTCTCGCGTCTCTACTTCCACCTTCCAGCAACAGCGCCGCCCGAGACTGGTTGCCCGTTTATCAGACTTACGATCCCCCAATGGATCGCCCCGACAGGCCATCCGGCCTTCCTCTGGGGGCTGCGACGCAGTCCACAGGAAGAGGCCTGCCGGAGAACCCAGCCCAGGGAAGAAGAACCGCCGCCGCCGCCGCCGCCGCCGCCGCTGCTGCTGCTGCTGCTGCCGCCGCCACCGGTCCCGGTGGCCCTCTCAGCAACATCCCCGTGCCGCCAATTCCACCCTCGGTACCCATCCCGAGCGGGCGAACCATGCGCTCCAACTCGAGACTAACCGCGTTCGCCCCGATCCCTCCTGCCCAGGTCGTCGCCCTGGCACGGGAGGCGATGCGGGAAGCCCTCCGAGACCACGAGTCACAGGCCGCCGAGGCCAGCGGAGTCAGCAACGAGCTGAAGCCCGGCATCACGGTCGATCTGAGTCGCAAGAACATCGAAAGGCTTCCCGATGAGGTGGTCGATGTCATTAAACACGAACTGGAGCGGTAGGTGTTCTGACCCCTATCGAATATTGCGTAGAGGCTGGCTTCGCGTTGCCGTTCCCTTGCTGACAGTGCTCTTTGTCTTGAAGACTTGCCCTGTCGCACAACAAGCTCTCCTCATTTCCCGCCAGGTTCTCGGAGTGTTCATCACTCCGCTATCTGAACGTCAGGCAGAATGATATCACCGAGTTCCCTCTACCGGTATGCACACCAGTCTGATCCCTTGGCGACAAGCTCGAATGTTTGTCTACGTTTGCCACTCAAGTGGTCCTGAGATTCTAATTTGCTTTAAATACGCGCTCCCCGGTCTGCCTTATAGCTATGCGACCTAAAAAGCCTCGAGATCCTGGACCTGGGCAGGAACAAACTGCGCTCGCTGCCACCGGACATCGTCAAACTCGCGTCCTTGAAGGTGTTCGCGGTCCAGAAGAACCGCATTGAAGAACTACCACTGTGCCTAGCCGAGATGACCTCGCTGCAGATGATCAAGCTGGACGGCAATCCGATCAAGTTTCCTCCCCCCGAGGTGCTCCAGGTGCAGGCGAGCAGTCCGCCGAACGAGGGATACCTCAAGGATAGCGAGGTGACCGAGGTGACTGTTACGTCGCACATCAAAAAGTTTCTGAAGCAGCAGTCGTTGAGTCTGAACTCGACACCTCGCGTCGAGTCGGACACGGGCGGAGACGAGTCGAGCGAGGGCACGGAATTTCCCCGGATGCCCATCAAGCGCGTCGTCAGCGGCCGATTCCCAGTCAAGGTCAACGGGACCGACCTCCCAGACCTCCGCTCGCCGGCGTTCGCCCGTCCTCCGCCTATCCCGACACGATCACACTACCGTGGCCTGTCCCAACAGAACACCGCCCCTCGCAGACCCGGCGTCATGCCTCTGACCATCGGCAGTGTCAACGAGCGTCTGCGGAGCAATTCTGAGACGCTTCTCCAGGCCTCGCGGGCGGAGCGCGGCGGCGACCGGTCTCGGCGGAACGGCATGCTGTCCCAAAAGTCGCAGCAGCTAGGCACCCTAGACGAGACCCAGGTTAACAACCGGTTCTCCCACTACCGCGGCCTCAGCCACGGCTCAGCCATGCAGGGCAACGGGACGACGACTGCGATCGCGACCACAAAGAGGCCGGAAAGTCCCGCCGAGCCCATCCTGCAGCGGCCGATCTACGTCCGGCGCCTCTCGATCCTGCCCGAGCGGAGACGAGAGTCCAAGTTCGTCGATCCGATCCTGGAGGCGGCCAAAGGCATCTTGTACTCGGTCTTCCAGATCCACCCCATGATCCAGATGCTCATGTCCCTGGTCAACGACGGCACGGATAAGCGCTCGAGCCTCGAGATCGTCTTCTACAACACGAACTCGCACGTGGAAGAACTAGAGCAGGAGATCCAGCGGCACGACCCGTCCGCTGAGTTCGACGACTCGGGCGCCCAGCACGACAACGAGAACGTGCAGCGGGCGTGCGTCACGCTGGTTAACGCGTACGCGCACGTGTGCTCGCTGCTCGCCAGCAACGTCGACCTGTTCATCGATAACGGCGACCCGCGGTACATCCGCACGCTGCTGCTCCAGCTGTATAATAGTATCATGGAGCTGCGTGTCACAACGTCGCAGATCATGCCGCCCGAGGACGGATACGGCGGCACCAACAACAGCAACAGGCTGGTGGGTAGAGGTGCTGCTGCTGCTTTAGGTCTGAACTCGGACACGCTCCGTCCCCGCTCCCGCGAGAGCTCCGCGACCCCGACGGCGGACCGGCCCGGCATCGGACCGTCACGCACCGCGCGCGGAACGCCGATGCACAACCCGAGCAACCTCCGGGTCGCCACCGACGTGCCCATCCCCAACATCCCTTACATCAACGGCACGGGCCGCACGGCGACCATCACGTCGGCCACGCCCCGCTCGGGAGAGTCCTTCGTGTCGTCCGGCAGCAGGTCCGGCATGATGCCTGGCGACTTCAACGAGGAAGACCGCATGTTCGAGAGCATCTTCCTCTCGCTCCAGCGGTCCACGGAGCTCGTGATGAAGACCCTCCCCGCGTTCAACAACCAGTGCAGCACGTCCCTCCAGAGCGTGTTGGCGCAGCGCGGTGGTGCTGCTACCAGCAACGGGAACGGCGGCGGCGGCAGTGGCGGCGGCGGACCTAACAACATCAACAACAACAACAACGGCGGCGGCGGCGGCAGCAGCAATAACCCTCCACGCGAAACGCACTTCTGGCGAATCCTGATCGCGAAGTGCACGATGCTCATCCAGCAGACCGAGATACTGAAGCAGAGGCTCTCGCTCATCAAGCTGAAGGAGCCGGGCATAAGGACGCAGTCGTCCTTCTGGGGCCTCGTGCGCAACTTCGTCGACGCCTGGACCGAGTTCGGGGCGAAGGTGAAGGAGTACATGCCGAGGATCCCCTTGCCGCCCGACACGCGCGTGAGGCTGCGACCGATCCAGAAGAGCATCTCCGAGACGACGGACTACATCGTGCGCTCGCCTTGGGGGTATCCGCCTAATCCCTCCAAGATGATGCTTCAGAATGGTGGGGGTGGTCATGGTCATGGACATGGACATGGAGGACACGGGCACGGCGGTCACGGTGGTGGTGGTGGTGGTAGTAGCGCGAGCTCGCTGTTCAGTCCTGGTGGGGCGAGCTCTAATGGTAGCGCTGGCAGCGGGAGCGGGAGCTTGAACGGGAACTACAATTCTTCTCAGCAACAACAGCTACAGCAGCAGCTACAGCAGCAGATACAGCAACAGCTGCCCATGACGCCGCAGAGCGCCGCACTGGGCCCCGCGGTGCAGGCGACGGTGCCGGCCACGCCCCAGAGCGCGTCGTTTAAGAACGCGTTCTCCGGGAACGTGTTCGAGCGCGCTGATGCACTGCTCTCGTCTATGGGAGGGGGAGGGGGGCCGAACGGCAACGGCGGGGTGGTGGTAGGGGTTGGACGACACGGCGGGACGTTCTCGTCGTCGTCTATCTTGTCCGGCGTCGGTGGTGGTGTTGGTGGTGGCGGTGGGGCGTCGTCTAGCTTCTCGTCGATCAGCAGTGGTGGCGGAAGCGGTGGGGACCGTGACCGTGATCGCGGTGACCGTGGTTTTGGTGGAGGAGGAGGCCGAGACCGTGATCGCGACCGAGATCGAGATCGTGACGATATGCTGTCGTCGATGATCAGCCCTGGTCCTGGCCCCGCGTTGGGACCGCTGCCTATGCGGATGCATGCTAGTAGTGGGAAGGTCGCTTTTTAGAGAGGAGGTCGGGCCACCCATCTTCGCCGTGCTTGACGTCCTGCTTTTTTTTTTTTTTTCATTATCGAGTTTTCTTTTTCGCTTGATTTGCTTGTTCATATCTCGCCTTCTTTTCACTCGTTCACTTGAAGGCTTCTTCTAGAAGAGAATGTCGTTCCTTTGTTTTTTCTCTTTCTATTTTCGCTCCTTTTCTTGTCTGTCTAATCCATCACGTTCAAGAAACGTCGTGCGCATCTTCCTCTAGGTCATGTCTCCATACCTTACTATACCTAGGTAGGTACCGACCTACAGTCGAAAAGAGCGAAGCTAGCTGGCAGCCCTCTCTACAAGCCAGGACCAACTCGGCCAGCCAGCTGTTCACAAGCCATCGGCTGACATGTAAAATCTAATGTTTGCATTTATTATTTTGATCGTCTGTCTTCTCCAGTCTTTTGGGCGAATCCATGCATAATATCTCTCCGCTGCTTCTGCTTTTTGGAGGGAGGCAACAGGACACACAAAAAAGGGGGCTCTAGTTCGATCTTTTGCTTTGCGATGCGTTTGCTTTGCTTCTTGTTGGCATTGCGATGGTGTTTGGAGTGAGCGTTTGGAATAAAATCAGGCGTTCGTTTTCCTTCTTCTTTCAGGGCTGAGTTGTGAGGTCGTTCCGCCAACGCCTTTGATATCTTCGCGCTTTGCTTTCGACTTGTCGTACTATGTGTGTATCCTTATGGAGACCAAGCCTTGAGAGCTTTGTCTGAGTGTTTACGTCCCTACCGCCTATTTTACTTTATATACCTATCCAGCCAACTTCGTTTGCGTATGCTATCCGTGCGTTCCTTGCTCAGCAAATTGGTGGAAGCTGATGGAGGAATAAGGGCCGAGGACAGATCCTCAGATACCCAATTCCTGTCCCCTCGTTCCTAGGCAGCGTCAATCCTGGGTTGGTAGGTATCAGAGATACAGTATTTTTGAAGGAAATCCACGCCAATCCAATCAAGACCTGGAGCTGGAGGCCTCGAAGAGCTGGATCGAATGGATCTGAGACCTGCATGTCATTCACTGCCGTAGGCGCTCGGGATCGGTCTCGCGCTAATGCGGCTGAATGCAGAGACCTCCCTCGCTTCCATGCTTGCTTGATTTTGGGTTTAAGCATGTTCAATACCTATGTTATGCAAACCATCAGCTGGTTCTGCAGGTCAGCGAGAGACATGACGTTCCGAGACGTGACGTTCGTTTGCATCCAGCTATTGTAAGTAGGGCTCGGCGGGGAGGGAAATTGTCAAAACAGGCCCCTTTTTCCCCGTCCGAACTTCTCCCTGTAGTTTAGAATGCGGGGTTGAAGGAGGATGTGAGGTTGTGATGGAGGGGATGGATGGGTGATGTGTTTCTCTTGAGTTGGGCTGATGTTCGTTTGTGACAAAGCCCGTTTTTCTGTTGAACTGATGCCTTGGATGTTGAATATCTTTCGGTCGCAGGCTGCTGATGGTACGTGCTCGTGGCTCTATGTCAGGATGTATCCTGACTGGCTAGCAGCAGCTCTATACCGGAGATAAACCTGCGTGGCGGCGGCTAGACTATAGACTCTATACGCAATGTACAGCGATGGGAGGCCGAGGGCAGCACGGTATCCAAATTGAAGGAGGGTGCCTACACCTGGCCAAAGAATATAGCATCGTCTGGTGCTCCCGTGGTAGTGTCAACGTAACGAAAAAATACGCGTCGTGGCAAAGCAAATCACGTCTGAGGCATAGGCATGTCCATGAGGAGAGGAGATGCTATTCAAGGGTACCCCACTGTCACAGTCCCATGGACATCGAAGCTACTAGATACACTTTGTTTTCTTTGAGTAGAGAGTGAGCCCAATAGAAACAAAGGGGCTGCAGCTATGCTTCTCAACCTGATCAACCATCAGGCCTCCGTGGCGCGGCTGGCCACTCCAGACTGGGAATGCACCTAATCAACAAGCCTTGAGCGCAGAAACCAGCCCATCCGTGTTGGAGAGATATCCGATATGGGCGACGTAGCTATCAGGCCTTACGAGCATATAACCTGGCTTCTTGAACCCGTACTGCTTGTGGAGCGTCCCGTTCGGATCAAGGAGGCTCCCGCTGACCTCGGGAGGAGCCTTGTCACCAGCAAAGATGGTGGAGACGGGGACGTCGTCCCGCACGGCAGTCAGATCGGCCGTGGCCTTGGCGAGCCCCTCCTCTGAAGCGGCCGTGCAGCCGCCAGCGCCCCCAGCAAAAATCAGGAGACGGTGTCCCGTGCCGACGCATAACTGCTGGATCGTAACCTTGGTAGTCGACTCTCTTCTCTGGCCGCCTTCTCCGCCGCCGCCGCCATGAGTTGCGAGAATCAGCTTGCCATCAGACAGCCTGTCGCCGCCGCGGACGGGGCCCGAGAAACCCCTGCCCGTGCCGACGATGCTGCTGCGCCGGTAGTTGACGGTGAACTCGGCGATGCCGCTGTAGAGCCTCCTGCGCCGGTCCGGGTCGCGGATCACGATGGGCAGGATCCGGGAGAGGAGGAAGTTGCGCAGCCAGACGAGGAGCCGGTTGCGGACGCTGAGGAATTTGAAGGCGTTGTCGGTGGTCTTGATCAGGGTCCGGCCAATGGGCCTGCGCTCCTCGGTGTACGTGTCCAGGAACGAGTCGGGCTTCCTGCCCCGCACGACGGCCGCGAGCTTCCACCCCAGGTTGACGGCGTCTTGGATCGACGTGTTCATCCCCTGCCCGCCGAGCGGGGAGTGGATGTGAGCGGCGTCGCCGGCGAGGAGGAGCCGGCCGTCGCGGTAGGACGTCGCGCAGCGGTGGTGCAGCCGGTAGCGGCACATCCAGATCGGGTCCGTGAGCGTGCCGGCCTTGCTGTCAGCGGGGAGGACGGGCGAGACCATCTTGTCGAGGATGGCCTGGAACTCGGCCAGGGTGGGCTCTACGACGTCCTCGCCGGGGCCAGGGTGGATATTATCGGCTTCGTTGACACGCACGGAGGCGAGCCGAACCACGTCGCCGCCGAGGGGGAAGACGCCCAGCATGGAGGATCCCAGGACCACGGCGATGCGGTTGAGCGGGATGGTGGTGTCGGTGAGGCGGGCGTCGCAGAGTATGAAGTCATTCGGATACGCGGCGCCGGGGAAGCCGATCGCCTTGGCGGAGTGGCGGACCACGCTGTGGGAGCCGTCGCAGCCCACGACGTACCTGCACCGGACGGTCTCCTTCTCTTCATGAGCATTCTTGGGGCTGTCGTTGTTACTGTTGCTGTCCTGGTTATTATTGTTGCTCCGACTCAGCGTGACCGTCACGCCCTTCCCATCCTGAACGATGGACTCGGCCGCCATCCCCCATTCGACACCACAGTGCTTATCTCCGGCCTTTTTCGCAAGGCAGGCGTCGAGGTACCGCTCCGTTTCCACTTGTGAGACGGACAGCGTGACGGGGAACTCGGTATCGGTCATCTTCAGAGTGTCGAAGTCGAAATGTGGCGTGTGCTTCGGCCCCATGAACCAGGTCAGTCCCCTGAGCCGGTTGGAGCGATTAATGAGCTCATGGCAGTCTCCGTGGCGGTTCAGCAGCTCCTGAGTGCGCGGGTGGACGACCAGGGCGCGGCTCTTGTCGGACCGCTCGGGGGCCTTGTCCACGATGCGGTATGTCACCCCCTGGACGGCGAGCTCGAGGGCGAGGGTGAGGCCCGTTGGGCCGGCGCCGACGATGAGGACGTCAACTTCTTCCTTGCCCATTGTGCAGCAGCTTGATGTGTCAGGGTATCTGCGAAGCTGGTGAACGGATCCTTTCTTCTTGGGCGAGGCCCTGGACGAACTTGGGTGGTTTATACAGGTAGCAAGGTTTGAGTGTGAGGTAAAGGTTGAAGGTGCAGCAGAGAGTTTAGTTCTCAGGGATACTGAAGAAATATTGAGCTAGTGTCGAGATGGTGCCAACCAAGGTCCGTCCCCTTTCTCGTCCTTTATAGGAATTCTGTGCGGTTGGTTCGCTTCCCATGTCCCTCCCCCACACGTTCACGAGTTCCGTGTAGCCTCTAGCTAGCAGACCACGATGCAGCCACTACCGGCATAGAGCGAGGGCAACACGGCGGCATGTCTGTCTGTATAGCTCAAAAGCTCTCTGCCACCTGCTACCTGCTACTAAAAAGAAATCTACCTAAGGTATGTAGGTGGGCATCCAAAAGCCGGTCCGTTTGCCGCGGAGCTAAGGTAAGGTAGCTCTCGCCCTTCTCGCGGTCCGATCCGAGAAAGCGAAGCAGAACACTAGTCGAGCACGACTCAAGCGAGGTTTTCTTTCAAGACTGATATAAAGCTGTCAAAAGAAATATGCAAGGTCGGAGCGCGAAGAGCCGACGTCATTTTTAAGCCTTCTGCCGTCAAAGACAACGCAGTCTGATCGATTAGTGCGGGATCCTGGCAACTACACCGGAGTGGTCGGACTGGTTGAGGGCGGGTTCTATGGTAGGGCTGTCGGACTCGGAAGTGAAGACTCGCCGATCGATGATGACCCGACCAAGACAAGACACGGAAGAGAGTCAGTATCAGAACTGGGCGGCCTGCATCGGTAGGTCTCATGGACGTCGAGTTGGTGGAGTGGCATGATCCAGAACTGCCACAAAAAGAAGAGCTGCACGTGCATGTGACCCCCGCTAAACAGCTGCCTGGGTGAGGTGTGGCACGCTTGCTTAATGGAGGCAGCCTTCGCATCGGGACCAGCTCGCTCTCATGCAAGCCTTGCATGCTTCGCGGGGCGTGATCATGCAGCCGTCCAACCATGACGGTGCATATTTGCCCCGACTTCTGCAGGTAGAGGTAGCTTCAACATATCAATCAATTCTCTCAGCGTACACTTGTATCACTATCAACAGCAATTCAACACGTCGGTGCGCTTCGCTATGCGACAATAATTGATTCGGTGTTAGTGAGACCTGATTTCACGCCACTCAGTCGGCTTTCCTGCCTGGCTTCGAAGGCGACGACGCAGCAACGCCATCGGGACTGAGCGAAGGCCCGGCCCGCTTCCGCGTAGTCGAGTTTTAAACTTTGACCTGCCGCGGCGCCGAAGCGCCCATTTTAGCCGATCTCAGGGCATTGAAATCCAAGGTTCCGATCGCCCCCGGCCTTGGTAAACTAGGTCCCGATACCGATATGGAAGCCGAAGCGCCCTCCGATACGACCCAGCCGTCGTCGCTGTCGTCGGCAACCCCACCAACGCCGGCGGCGGCACCCGTGGCGTCTGCTGCGTCAGATGAGGCTGTACCGTCATCCGCTGCGTCAGCGGCATCAACACAAAATGCGTCGACGGTGTCGACACAGCCGGCGGGATCCTCCGCATCCTCGGCGATATCGTCCCAGCCTTGGCTCCCACATCTCGTACATGCGGGGTTAGCAGGGCCAGGACCTGCGACGACGGCGGCTACGACAGCTACAGCGCTGGCTGGCTGGGCATTTCCCGCGACGCTGGGAGGGGGCGGCCAGCAGCAGCAGCAGCCGGCCCCGGTGATGCCGCTGCTTGCTGCTCGGCAACAACAGCAACATCAGCAGCAACAGCAACCGTCTTCTCAGAGGTTGCAGCCTCCTCAGCAACAGCAACAGCACCAGCAACCTCCCCTCCACCAGCAGCAGCCTCAATCTCCTCCTCCCTCTTTAGACCCATCTCTCCCACCACCACCACCAGAAGAGCGCACCGAAGACGCGAACCGCCGCATCGTCGACGCGCGCCGCGTCCTGGAGGCGACCATGAGCAACGTGGTCGACCGCGAGTTCCTGCCGCGGGCCGCGGGCCTGCACGAAGGGCAGAAGAGGCTGGAGCAGCAGTTCGCGAGCGTGGCGGCGACGGCGACGGCGGCGAGGCGCGTCGCGGACGAGATGGGCAGGTTCGTGGATCACACCAACAACCAGCTGAAGCCGTTCGGGAAGCTGGACCACTGGGCCGAGGTGCTAGACCAGCAGGTGAAGGGGCTGGACGAGACGCTGAGGTTGGTGAGGGAGAGGAATGAGAGGGGTAGGGTTAGGGAGGAGAGGGAGAGGGAGAGGGAGAGGGAGAAGGGGAAGGAGAGGGAGAGGGAGAGGGGGCTTGCGGTAGGTGCTGGGGGTGGGAGGGGAGATGGTGGTGGTGGTGGTGGCGATGATGAGTATGATGACGAGGGCAGTTGTGATTCTTGGTGTAGTTGTTCGGATTCGAATTGTTCGGTTCGTGATAGGGCGATGGGGAGAGAAGAGGGGAGGAGGAGGAGTGGGAGCGGGAGCAGAAGAAGTGGGAGTAGAAGTAGAAGCAGGAGCAGCGTGGGGATGGGGATGGGGATGGGGATGGGAAGTGAAAGAGGCGATGGTGACGGTGATGGTGATGATGATGATGGGCCCGTCGATGAGTCGAGAGAAGCTGCTCTTGCGAGGGCGAGGGCTGGCAAACGCCCTGAAGGCGCCCCGTTGATGAGGGTGGTGGATCCCTGCGACGTGCCGCTGCCTGATGAGACGGGGAGCCTGGTGGAGGAGACAGGCGTGGACGCCGAGGGCTCGACCTCCCAGCTGCCGCTGCCACTGCCACTGCCACCGCCACCGCTACCTGGGTCTGTGGACACTAAGGCCGTCGGCCCAGCGTCAGGGGCCGGCGGCGGCCGCCTCAACCCTCTACGGAGACTGAAAACCTGGCTGGGTGGTCAAGGGGGTCAAGTGGCCGCGTGATCATATCCTCGTGGATTTCTGCTGGCCAAAATGGCCTGTGTCGTCTGGGGAACTCCAGTCTGGGTTTCTTTTTGTGATTTTTGCGATTATTTTCTCTGCATAGCACACCAAGGTGGCACGACTTATGAGTTATGGTGGGATGATGCCATTGGGAATTTGGGTTATGGGTATGACTTGGATAGGGCACATGCTGGAGAGGGAGGTGGTATATGACCTTGAGTCAGAACCTCTGGTCGAATGAGCATATGAATATCATGACTTGTTTTAAACACGTTATGTGACTCCCGTCCATCCGTCCTTGTTTTGTAAGGATGCTTCTTTACAGCCCTGAACCGGGCGATATGCCATGGATGGCTATTCTTCCTAATAATGCTTAGGGGTTTGGTCCTATTTACTCCTTTCAACTAAGCCCAGGAAGGAAAGTGTATCGCTTCTTCTTGTACTTGTCCGGGAAAAGCCGCCTGAGGTCCCTCTCCTTCTCCTTGGACCAAAGGCGCATGTACAAGGAGCCAATGCAGATGAACAGGACGGTAGCCCACGAGCGCGAGATGAGGATCACGCCAACCCAGGTGAGAACCTCGAACATGTAGTTGGGGCAGGTCACGATGCTGCTGCCGATGCAGTTGGGGATCTTCTTCTCCGTAGAGCCCGGGGCGCGCAGGCCGGCGAGGTGGAGGTGGATCGAGATGTTGCAGAGTGAGCAGACAGCGAACATCCCGAGGCCCACGTAGTCGAGCGGCTCGAGGCCCGAACGGACGGGGCTGAGTAGGGGGACAAGGCCGAAGAGCTTGTAGCCGGCAGGGGCGTAGATGACGAAGGCCTGGATGAGCCCTCCAGGGACCCAGTAGAAGAAGGAATTGCGGAAGATGTTCCAGGCCGGCATGGTGTTGGCCGCGAAGCGGTGCACGAATAGCGTCTCGATCTCGCGCCGCACAAAGTGCAGCTGGATGAGCCCGAAGAGGATCTTCTGGATGTCTGTGGCCGACGCCGCATCGGCGTCAGGGCCGTAGATGTAGGGCCGGCCCAGGAAGATGACGAGGTGGAAGAGGATGGGGCCGAGGTACTCGATGAAGTAGACGGTTCTCCATCGCATCTGGAGGCCTGTACATATAGGTAAGGTTTGTATCCGCCATTAGCAATCAAGATGTGTGGAGGTACGTAGCAGCCTAGACCCAGCATTGCTAATGGTTCATAGGGAATTTCGCCGGAAGCTTGTCTTGTTCCTGCCGCACTATAGGGTGCTTACCCAGATCCTTCACTAGGAACTCCCCCTGCGAGACGACATTCTCGTTGTCCGCAATCCGCGATCTCCTGTCCTTGATGTTTTTGCTCGTGACCGGGTCGATCAGGCTGATGCGGTTATAGTCTGATATCTTCGCCTGCTTCGCGATCGCGATTTTGGCGTCCTCAATGGTCGCCTCGCGAGGGACTTCGATCGAGGTGGGAAGGTGCTTGAAGCCCGTCTTGGCGGACCGGCTCCGCAGCTTGAGGGTTAATGTTTGCGCCGCCATTGCGCTCTCTTGTCGTCGCGTGCAGATGTGCACACTTCTGAAAGCAGCTCTGTTCTTATGACGCAAAAGGAGATGCCGTGTTACGTGTAGACTTCGCGCAGGGCAGGTGCTGATAATGAGTGTATGCAGAAAACTGCGTGGCCTTGTCGATGTTGAGGGTGACAGGCCGGGTCATTGAAAAAAAAATTGTGTTGAGCCCAGCTGTCTTTTTGGATCACTCACCATCAGTGACACTTGCCAGGGGTTCACAGCATAAACCCCACAATGGTCGAGGCCTGCCGAGGCATTTGCTTCTTACAAGTTATTCTCATCGAATTAGTATACTACCTCTGTATCCGTACCTGTCACCCAAAGGCCTGGGCTTGGAGGAAATAAACCAATCGAGTTATTGCACGCATATCTTCGGTTGAACAGTCGTGGCAGATAGCTTGGCACTTCCTTGTTGAGGCATCTGTCTGTAAGACTGCTGCCACCCTGAGAGGGCTGGAATACTTCAGTCTCTAGGAGCAAGGAAAGTCTTGTTGAGATTTCATAGACTGTCTATGTAGTTTACCTTTTTCATCTGACGACCAGTCATTTGTGCAGCACAATTCTTCACTTCGTGCTTGTGGTATTGGCCGCTCATTGGACCAGGCCATTGGGTTGCGAGACGACTTTTCAGCTCCCAACTTTGAAGAGAGACCAAGGCCGCCTTATCTTATCAGCCAGCGGGCACACTCTTCTCTCGATGTGGGGTATGACTGCTGACATAACACCAAATTTCCATGGCCCGTGCGCCATTGCTTAGGGCTCGATCCACCGTAGCCGGAAAAACTGCCCGCCCACCTCATAATTCACACAATTCTGGAGTGGTGAACTTTTCTCCCCACCACTTCTCGACATCGACGGCAGCCCATCCCGCGTTGAACGATTGCAACTGGTGAGAAGCTCGATCATCAGGTACGTGCTGAGATCTCTGGCAGTCCGAATTGCTGAATCTTTGGCAATTTTGTCCGTTGGGTGAATTTCTGTGCTGGTCTGCCAGGTCCACCAGTGGACTCGCGACATCCCCAAAATTGCTGGAAACTTTCATCTGTGTTGAGAGCCTTGCAACTGACAGTGTACTTCTCTTTCTCTTTCTTGAGCAGAAACCGCAATCATGGGTATTTCACGAGACTCTCGCCACAAGCGCTCCGCCACCGGTGCGAAGCGCGCCCATTACCGTGCGTTCGGACCCGTCCCTTGACAAGGCTACCGAGGAGGATCTATGTGCGGCTGGAGCGCGTTTAGGTTGGGAACGCCGGGAGACTAGGGGGTTGTGAAGGAGAGCTGTGTTTCTGACGTTTGAACGACGACGAATAGGCCAGAAGCGTGCCTTCGAGGCTGGTCGCCAGCCCGCCAACACCCGTATCGGCGCGAAGCGAATCCACCTTGTCCGCACCCGTGGCGGCAACACCAAGCACCGGGCCCTGCGCCTGGACTCGGGCAACTTCGCCTGGGCCAGCGAAGGCGCGACCCGCAAGACCCGCGTTATCGGCGTCGTCTACCACCCGTCCAACAACGAGCTGGTCCGCACCAACACCCTCACCAAGAGCGCCGTTATCCAGATCGATGCCGCCCCCTTCCGCCAATGGTACGAGGCCCACTACGGCCAACCCCTCGGCCGCAGACGGCAACAGAAGACGAAGGATGCGGCTGAGGAGGTGAAGAAGAGCAAGAGCGTGGAGAAGAAGCAGGCCGTGCGCTACGCCGCCACCGGCAAGGTCGACCCCGCGATCGAGAAGCAGTTCGAGGCCGGTCGTCTGCTGGCCGTCGTTGCGTCGAGGCCCGGCCAGTCCGGTCGGTGCGACGGCTACATCCTGGAGGGCGAGGAGCTGGCTTTCTACCAGAGGAAGCTGCACAAGTAGAGAGGATGGGGCGTGGGGCTGCCGTGACGAGGAGGATGAAAGGAGAAGGAAGGAAATAGAAGCGGCGAGGACATGGTTTTTTCTGCTTTGGTCTGGTGGGTGTTCAGGTCTCTCGGTGCCTCCCATTTTGCTGGATTTTGTAGTTTCCCGGAATAAGGTACATCATTCAGCCTGCTTCCCTCTTCCCCCTACTGCCTGCCACCTATTAAAGGTGTTGGCCGCTTCCTTATTTGCATTGCAAACCGGGAGGATTTTCGGGTCGGTCAATAAAAATCCAACAGTGATTCTGCGAACATTATTAGGTGCTCGCCTAGCCTCCCCTGCTCGTTCCTACAGTTAGCCTTGCTCTAAGTTCGTGGCTGATTGTAGATGATTCTAATCGTTTCGTCACCGGTTTTTTTTGAGGGGGTATGAGTGTGGCGGTTCATCTGGCCTCAACACAAGGCTGACATCCTGAGTCTCATTCTTCGAGAGTCTAAACTCTACTCTAAACGCGAGGTATCCGTCAGTCAGCGGCTTTTTACGTCCGACAAACTTGTAAGGAAGTACATGAGCCCGACTCTCGAGTGTAGGGACCGGGGTTGTGATCTGATTGCCCTGCATATCAGGACATCCCCAAAATGGAGGATATGAAGTGCGTTTGGGCAGTGAACGTGAAATGAAAACCAAAACCAGTCAAACAAGGTCGTTGGGGGAAACATCGAACGAACTCGGCTTGGGTTTATAGCCAGCAATAACGTGGTTGGTTCTGGTTCTTATTCCTCGCTACGTATATCCCGGCGCTTAGGCTACTGACGAAGCTCTCCTGACGCCTGGTCGGGAAGAGTTGCCTCGACTGACCAAGACCGTAAGAAAACGGTGACAAACAGAGATGAAACTCAAACAAGTTGAGTGATCCATTCACTGCGTAGGTACAGGTAGGTTCTAGCCATTGATGCCAGCCCGCTCATCATGCGTGGTGCTCCGTACTTTCACTGTGAGCTCTGTGACCCTGTACAGCAACCGCCGAGCATCGGTCCTTCTGGACACTGTGACTGGTGTACCTTGTCCCCAAAATCCCACAGCACACCTGTCGAGGTGGACCCACCTTGCAGAGCTTTGCCGTCATCCACCAAGTAGACATTACGCAGATGCTCCAACTTTCTGGATCTTGTCGTTACCAACGCAACAAACTTCTCATCGACAGTAGTACTCGTCTCGACTCACCCAAGGTGCCTCACTGTCCTCCAGAGAGGCGCACCAGTTCACGCGCAGTACTTTTGTTCACGGACAGGCGACGACTGGTTCGACAATCTGCACTTGTCTGGATCTTTCCAAAACTTGCTCCGAGGCTACCTTCTCACCACTGCCACACGATCCGATTATCCCCATCGACCTCACCACCACCCGCGACCCCACCTCCGCCAGAAGATTCGACGCGCTTCCGCGCCCGCACTGAGCTGTTGAGCAGATCCAGGTCATGAGGCTTTCGTCGTGAGACACACAGGCCACGAATTCTCTCGCCAACGACCGCGCCTGCCTTCCGCGTCTTGCCCTTTGTGGTTCTCGAGTCGTGAGCCTTGCCGGAGCTGAAAGTCCGAACTTGCCTGTCGGTGCCTACCGTAGGACTCGAGTCACCCCGATAGACACCATATCTTCTTCCGCGACCCATCCACTTGGCCCAAGCATTCTAGCAACTTTTGGGCAAACTCTAGTCAACGAGCCCAGGCTGTCGTCGCGACAGTGATCTGAGGGCTGTGGTGGGGGAACCTCCATTTTCTTCTGCGGCTTTGCCGCCCCAGCTTTCAAGATGGGAAAGATCGTAAAGGCTCTACAGCCAAAGCACAAGGAGACGATGGTAAGTCAATCAAGCCTCGATATGCTTCAGTTTCTCGAGGTGCTCGAGTTGCCCAGTCCGGCCATGCCGCTGTTTGCTAACTTCCCTGTCCCCCTCCTCCAACAGTCTACCTGGCTGAAGGGCTATGTTTCCGCTGTCGCGGATGCGCCCCTACCCAAGATACCAGAGCTCCTCCGCGACTTCCCAGTGTTGTGGCCCTTCTCGCGCGGCGACCTGTATCACTGGATCCCCCTCCTGAACCGATTCGACAACATCTTGGAGTGCTTTTGCGCGACCTATAGCCTCTCCGACGGACCACAGCGCAGGGACTTCACTTGCGAGATCCTTCTCAAGCAGGGAGCTCCTGTGGACTACCGCGATGACCACACCTGGACGTCATCCGAACTGGAGGCTCTAGGCTACGGGGGAGAGGGCGATAGCCAGCTTGTGGTTGCCGTCCTGAAGTTCAGCAGCCAGCTTCTGGAGCACTGTGGAAATAGGAGCATCTACTCGTCCAGTGCTCATCTGAACGATCTCCTCAACTCCACCTCGCAGTCTGTTCTCCGGGCTACCTTGGAAGTCGGAATGGAGATTGCGCAGCGGTACCAAGCGTCCGTTAAGAAAGTGGCGCACGTCTCTAGATCTATCGGTGCCGCTCTTCTCGCGAGCCACTACAACGTCGACCTTGACAGGGTCCTCCAGCTCTCACTGCCCTTCGTCAAGACTCCAATATTCAACCTCACAGCCGACTCCCTGCCGCCTACCACCCCGACCCCGTCAAGCGTGAAAGGCAAGGAGAAAGCGCACAGCTCGGGGCCCAAGAGTGCGACCTCGATGTACGCGAATGACCTCGTCGCGTTGGCCACTCCCGACCATCGGGATGATGACCGATGGAGCGGCTGGGGAGACGTCAAGGTCACCTACTACCCGAAGCCGAGCAGCCAACCCTCGGTTGCACCGCCTCAATCACACAGCTCTGCCGAACGTTCGCAGTCGAACATGCCGGCCACTCCGACGCCTCTGCGGAGGAGCAGCACCATGGGTCATCAACACCGAAGCCCACGCGCAGAGCGTTCCTCTGGGGACGACGCTTCTCCGTCGTCACAGCCCGTTCTGGGATCTTCGGCCGCCGAAGAGGTCGCCACAAAGTCTCCGCATAGGACCTTTGAGATTCCCCAGTCTGCCGTCTTGTCCACCCCCATCTACCAACTGCTCTCACGATGCCCCGCGGACATGCCGAGGTCCACGCGCTTCGAGGTGCTCACCCGCATTCGAGTTGCCAAGGCGCTTCTGGGCTCGGCAGCCGAACGGCAGGACGCGCTGGCCGTCCGTCTCCTGGCTATCGCCAACCTGGCGTACATTCACCAGGAGCCTGCCTTCGTGGAGAAGGTGCTGAAGCAGGACAATGACGAACCCCGGCGGTATCAGCTCGTCTACCAGCTCGCTGAGCTCGTCCACCCCGTGGCTGACGGATCCCCCGGCATTCCTTTGTGGATGCAGGCCATCGCCTTCCAGCTCCTCGAAGCCATCGCGGGCTTCGGCCAGAAGCACTCGGATGTGCTGTCGGCCCTGAATGCTAACGTAAACCATGGCGTTCTTCTTTACGTGATCCGGAAAGCTGTAGCCGGCATGCACGAAGGGTCTGAGGACGGGATGTCGATGGAGCAACGGATAGAGGCCGACCAGTGGCGCCGCAACCTATTCGCTCTCACGCTGCACATGTCTATCAACGCGCGTTTTGGTAACGATATGATCGCGGCGGGAATTATGGAGCACCTCGTCGAGATTCTCAGCATCCGCTCCCAAGTCGCAGAGCGGCATCATTCCACTGCTCTTGGATTCCTGGACGGACTAATCTACAACTATCACGGTGCCTTCCAGGTCTTCGTGGATGCCAAGGGCCTGGATAGAATTTCCGAGTTGACCGTGGACATTGTCCACAAGGCGACGCGCATGGTTGAGGACCACCAGGGAATGCCCCCCGATCAGCGCTCAAGCACAGTCGACTACGAGATCCCGTTCTACTATCAACAGACTCTTAAGTGGCTGCTGAAGTTCTACCATCACATAATGACTGCGTGGTTCTCCTTTGGCGGCAACACAGATCGCCTCCTGCGGAATCTGGTGGACAACTCTGCGCTTCTGCACGCCATCAGGCACATCATCGAGCACATGGACTCCTTCGGCTCGGTCGTGTGGACGAACACGGTGACCATCCTCAGCGATTTCATCAACAACGACCCGACCAGCTTCGCCGCTCTGATGGAGTGCGGCCTGATCAAGAGCTTCTTGGAGAGTCTGACTGGGGATGAGCTCCCAGCGGAGAAGCCGGAGCCGACCGAACCAGCCGCCCCTGCTAACGATGCCGGTGATGCCGATGCCGCAGACGCCGACGCCGCTAGTGGCAGTGGCGATGACGAGCCATCGTCGCCTGAGTCTGATGCCTCCATAATCTTTGAAGCCGACACTCGGCCCCACCCACCGACCCAAGAAATGCTCGCGGCTCCACGCAAGAGTCCGCTTGCCCATGGTATCCTCGCCTCTTCCGAAGCTATGGCCATCATCCCGACCATCCTCAACGCGATCTCTCTCAACAATACAGGCATGAAAATGGTCGTGTCATCGCGCGCCCTCGACAGCTATTTCGAGATTTTTGAGAGCCCCAGCCATATCCTCATCCTGGCCAGTGACCACGAGCTTGCCTCTAGCATTGGCAGCAGCTTCGACGAGCTCGGTCGTCATCACCCATCCCTCCGAAGCTCGATCTCCCATGCTGTCTTGGACATGGTGGCTCGTGTGGTCTATCTCGGCAAGCAGAAAGCGGTCAAGTGGGGGTGGGGCGCGAGCCTATCCGTGCCTGATCCTTCCGGTGGCTCGATTGCCGCCGATGAGGCACTCCCGGAGAAGTTAGGTCTCGTTACTCCCGGCGGCGACGCCCAGGACGAGGGCCAGGACCAGGACCAGGATCAGGGCCAGGACACCGAAATGGCCACGGATACCCCGGCCGACACTGAGGCTCCCACCATCGGCGACGTCTCGGCTCTGGCGGGCGGCCACTTCCCTCAGACTGGTGATGATACCAGCGAGCCTGCGCACAAAGGCATTGCGCCCTATGTCACTGCTGTCGCCAGCTTTCTCTCGGCCTACATGGGCAACTCGAATCTCAAGGGCTCTTTCGCCCACTTGGGTGGCATTGAGCTCTTGCTGGACCTTTCCGAGCTGCCCAGCCTCCCGTACGACTTCGCTCAGGACAAGGCGTCTAAGATCCTCCAGCATGTCGTGTCGTCCATGGTCGAGCAGCTGCCAATCTACGGCCTACCGTCGCTTCTCCACCGTGCCCAGGCGGCGGTCGATGCGCTGAAACCACTGATGGACCACGCGGGCCCCGAGCCATTCTTCAAGCCGTTCGTCCGGAGCGACCTGTCTCTTCGCAATGCATCCGGGGAGTGGGATCGGGACTTGATAGAGCATCTGTCGTGTGGCACAAAGCTCGTGCGGGCCCTCTTGACCCTGCAATCCCTTCTGAAGACGCTCTTCCACTGCTACTCGCCCCGCGGATCTCAGACCACGCAGTTCCACGCGGTGAATGTGTATGATTACTACGCTCATCTCGCCAGGACTCTTGGCCCCCTGCTACGTGTTGTTCTTGCAGAGGAGATGGGGCTCGCCAAGATGGTCCCGTCATACTGGCCCGACCTGTTGCCGCCAAATTCTGCGCCGGCCGCCACCCCAGGTGTTCCCCGCGCAGGGGGCAATGCGGCGCCTGCTCAGAGCTCAGGCGCGCTCTCCGCGACCCACGGAGCCAGCGCAGAGGCTACTGCCTCTCAGCCGAACGACCCAAGCCTCGCCCCTGATGAGGCGCCTGCGATCTCCGGTGGCTCAGGGGCACAGCCAGAAGAGGCGTCTTCGATCGAGGCAACGCCGCAATCGCTGGGTAAATTGACGCGGGTTAAATTCGAGTCAAAGTCCCTCGCCTTCTGGAACTACGAGGTTCTACAGGTCCTTCTGCACGATCTCATGCCGACGTCCTACCCCTTCTTCCAGGGCATGGGTCGGGCCTTGCTCCCACGTCGCGAGAGGGATCACTGGACCAGGTCGCAACACGCCTGGATCGCCGAAGTCCTGGCAGAGACCATCCTCGAGCAGTGGAAGGGCGGGAAGGAGCTGGATGCGAACAATCTTAACTACTGGATCGTCCTACTCCATAGCGTCGAGCAGATGCTGATCGACTCGCCACGGCCGAGCGACCGCGGCTTGAATCAGGTGATTGTGCCCGTCCTCGTCGCGTTCAAGGACCAGGGCGGCCTCGACTCTCTCCACTCGGTGCTCCGCCAGCTCGCCCAAATCATCTGCACTGAGTATCCGGAGGCCAGTGACTCTCGGCCCCGGCTTGCACAGATGGCGATGAGGAAGATCCTCGACCTGTACCTCACGCTCGTGAGTGGCAAGAACGTGATTGAATCGGTTGGCCTGGTGAACCTGGTCCCGCGTGTAGACCAGCGGCGTGAGTATAACCAGATTGCCAGCCAGCTGGTCGTCGAACTGCGCATGTCCATTCTGCCGGTTGTGCGGGGGCTTTGGGAGTCGTCGCTTGTCGAGAAGGCTCAGCAAGGGGTCCTTAGCCGCGTCGTGGAGATCTTGAACGCTATTGCCCAGGGCGACAACGAGGGCTCGGCCTTCCGCAAGACCGACAAGAATGTTCCTTCCATATTCAAGGGAGATAAAACTCCCTTCGACTGGACGGTTCACCACCCGAGCTCGGTCACGGCCAAGATGGTCCGGGGAGACGATACCGAGTTAGCCCGAGAGGCCTTCTATCGTGCCAACAAGTCCCCAGAGTTCATGGAGCTCTACATGACAGGCCACAAGAATGGAATAGCAGGCCCGCGCAACCCTGTCCCCGCCCAGGACGCCTGGAAGGAGCGAGTCCCAGCGCCAACACCGGCGCCTGCTCCGGCCTCGGCCCCAGAGCCCGCCGCACCATCCACCACCGGATCTGCCGGACCCGCTGATGCGCCAGCTGAGCCAGCCGAGCCAGCCGAGCCAGCCGAGGCCATTGCTGAGGCTCCCACCATCGCTGCGCCTAACGATGCCAACGACGAAGATTTAATGGTGATCGATTCGGCACCCCCTGCTCTGGAGCGGTCGAGGGTCGAGGCAATCTTGGCTGATCGTCCAGAGGACCCTGCGTCGCCCAGCTCTAATGACGACGACACTCCGAGCCGCACCTCAGAGGCTCAGGAGGAGACTAGCGGAAGCTCCCGCGGATCAGGACATCCGTCGCTCTGGCCAAATCGCCCACAGACACCCTCCAATGCTGCCGCTTCGGGAGCTCAGCTGCCCACTGTGTTTCGGGATGACTTGGACGAGGAGCGGAAGAAACTCCGAGACGGCCTGATCGACCGCTGCCTCGATGTGATCCGCGCTCACCCGGACTCGGTCTATGAAGTGTCAGACCTCATCGAGGTGGCCATCCTCTCGCAGGAGAATGAGGAGATCCACCAGGAGCTCGGCGAGACACTCGCAAACGCCCTGATGTCGTTCGCGATCGACGACGACGTGAAGAAGTCGAGCGCCGACAGCATTAAAGCCTATGCTCACCTGCTGTCTATGCTGTTGCAGGTGTCTAAGGTCTTCTTCCGTTACACTGCCAAGACCCTGAAGGACAACGTCGGCGAGTACCTGGGCTTCCTTCAGCTGCCGCCGGATAGTTCCAACGAGGACCTTCCCCCGTGGATCCCATACATTCTGCTCATCTTTGAGGTCCTTCTCGTGGACGACGAACAGCTCGTAGAGGCTAAGTACAACTCTACAGAAGACACCCTTGTGCTTCAGGAGAAAGAACCTCACGTCGACCACGACCAGCGCAGGGAGCTCCTCGACCACGTCATCGAGCTTCTCACTCATGTGGGGAAGGACGATATGCTCGCCGTCGCTGTTCTGAGGGTTCTGGTGATCCTCACGCGGGACCGAGAGTTTGCAAAGATCATTGGTGAGAAGAAGCAGCTTCAGCGTCTCTTCGTCATGGTCAAGCAGCTGTCAGGACTCGGCTCTACCAAGTTCACGGAGACGAAGATCAACTCGTACATCCTCACGATCCTGAGGCATATCATCGAGGATGACGACACCGTCCGCCAGATCATGCGCTTCGAGATCCGCGGCTACTTCGTGCCGCGCAGCTCCGGGCGATCCGGCGACTTGCAGAACTACCTCCGCTCCCTCTCCCACGTCGCGCTGAGGTCACCCAAACTTTTCTGCGAGGTCACGGAAGAGATGGTCAAGATTCAGAAATGGGTTGGCGACGTAGATGCTCGTGTGATCCCGCTGATGCTTAAGGAGTCCGCCTCCGCCTCCGCATCTACATCAGCATCTGAGTCGACGTCGGCCGGTACAGATGCTCCCAAGACTCACTCGGTGGAGCCTACGGTGCAAGCCACTGAGGACCTTAACATCAACGAGGTGAAGCCCTCCACCGAATCTGGTGACAAGGAGATGACGGATGCGCCCAAGATGCCGGGGACCGAGAGCAAGAGACCTATGGTTGAGAACCCTGACGGCGTCATCAACTTCCTGCTCGAGCAGCTTCTCAGCTACCAGAAAGTCGATGACACCGAAGCCGTTCCCGTCTCGACCGCCAAGGACAAGGCGAAGGAGCCCTCGACCCCGTCGACACCCGTTGCGGCGGGTGCTGCCGCGTCTTCATCGTCGGTATTCATGACTGCCCATGGAGGAGCCGCTTTACCCGCCGACGAGACTGCTAGCGACCAGGACAAGGACAAGAAGCCGCCCAAGCCGACGTTCAAGGCAGAAGATCACCCGATCTTCATCTACCGCTGCTTCATCCTGCACTGCCTGGCGGAGCTGCTTCACAGCTACAACCGCGCGAAGATCGAGTTCATCAACTTCAAGCGCGGGGCGCCACTGCTCACAAACACACCCGTGAAGCCTCGGTCGAGCGTTCTCAACTATCTGCTGAACGACCTCCTGTGCCTCAACAGCCTTCAGGCACCCGTCGATAACGTGGCATTCCGCAAGAAGCGCAGCACGTCTGACCTGGCCTGCCTTGTCCTAGTTGCTCTGGTGTCCAAGACTGGCGAGAAGCCGTACAACCTCCCGGCTCGTAAGTTTGAGCCCAGCGACGAGGCTGACCTGGTGTTCGTGCGCAAGTTTGTGCTTGACACTGTGCTGCGCGCCTATCGCGAGGCGTCAACGTCGAGCGAGCCCTACGACGTCAAGTATGCCAAGCTCCTGTCGCTCTCCGAGCTCATGTATCATATGATCGACGACAAGGAGAACAAGGACGAGATCGCGGGGATCGACCTGCGTACCCGCAGTCTTGGGCCGAACGCCGCTCGCTCGCACGCGCAGATCAAGCGCATGATGTACGAGAAGGGTTACCTTGCCGCCCTGACTGCCTCGATAGCCGAGATCGATCTTACATTCCCCGGTGTGAAGCGGTCTATTAAGTATATCCTGCGTGTGTTGAAGTTCCTCACGA
Organism: Ophioceras dolichostomum; assembly: GCA_003049485.1. Taxonomy (NCBI): domain Eukaryota; kingdom Fungi; phylum Ascomycota; class Sordariomycetes; order Magnaporthales; family Ophioceraceae; genus Ophioceras; species Ophioceras dolichostomum. The sequence goes on from PYST01000013.1 coordinate 85,949, forward strand.
ATACTGCGACCTACTTGAGCCAGGAGGGCGTCCTCCCCCCCTCGTCTGACGCGGTGGACGACGAGATCATTTCGGCTGCCTCCTTGTCCGATCTTGAAGATGAGCGCGAGGAGACGCCGGATCTCTATAGGAACTCTGCTCTCGGCATGCTTGAGCCTCGGGAAGAGGACGACTACTCCGAGGACTCTGACGACGGTGAGTGTGGCGTTCTCATTCTTGTCCCCCTTCGCTTTACGGAATACGTTACTGACTGTCTTACGTACCTCACAGATGACCAAGACATGTATGACGAGGGCTACGGCGACGAGCTAGATTATGAAGACGACATGTCTCAAGACGGCGAGGAGAACGTTAGTGACGAGGACGATGACGAGCTTGGCATGGGCCACATCGAAGGCCTGCCAGGCGACCCTGGAGTCGTCGAGGTCATCATGGGCGAAGATGACGACGAGGATGAGTCCATGGATGACGACGATGATGAGGATGACGACGACGGCGAGTCCAGTGACGATGATGACGATGAGGAAGAGGACGATGAGGACGCCGACTCGGATGACATCCAGGAGCTCGAGGATCGCGTGGACGGCGAGGTCAACGTGCTTGAGGACAACGCCGGTTCCGATGATGAGTGGGAGAGCGAGAGCGAGAACGAAGAAGAGGACGACGGCGAGGAAGTCGAGGTCGACTTTGATGGCGTGGTGCAGGACATGGACGAGGCGCGGTTGCACGGGGTCGACCCGGAGCAGCTCGACCGCTTCGGGGACATGATGCGTGCCGCCATGGCGGAGGCTAACCCGCTGGGCGACTTCATCGAGACGTTCCCGCCTATGGATGAGCATTTCATCCAGGACGACCAGCCAGAAGATGACGGTAAGAACAAGCAATGGCCTGCAAGAGCCAGCAACCCAGCAACCCAGGGAGACTTCCGATGCTCCAATAATATGGACGTAACCGCTAACCGGCTGATTTTGATTGTCTCTGTTCTTATTAGGAGAAGAAGTTGAGGAAGAAGACGATGAGGATGTCTTCGTCTATGATAACGACAATATGGGTATGTTCCATCCTCCGCCGGCCGGCTGTTATTGTCTCTCAGCTTATGTGGGTTCTGACTGACACCTGCTGCCTTATGATGCTCTTCTAGCGGACGACCCTCCAGCCCCCAACATGCCTGCTGGACTTGGGTGGGATCTGGTTGTCGACTCCGGACCCGGCCATCATCGCCATCGCCACGGAGGTATTCGCAGCCCTTTCCCCGTAGCACCTCCAGCTGGGCCAGTCGCTGGGGCCCTGAGAAGAGATCGTCACAACCATCACGCTTTGCGGGACTTCGAGCTGGTGCGGGATTTCGAATTGGCTAATCGAAATCACCTATACCCAGACTTTCAGTTCCGCAACTTCTTCCGCCCCCGCGGTCCCCAGCCAGCAGCCAGCACTGGCGACGAGGGTTTGAACCCGCTTCTCCGCCGCCACCGGGCCTCCGCGCGCGAGCCCCCTCCTCGGCCCTCTGTTGGGAGCATGATTCGACTCCCCTTCTCTCTGGGTAGCCTGCACGATAACCCGATGGCCTTCATCAACGACATCATCACCTCGCTTCCGCCGAACATCAACCCGATGACGAGCGCCCTTCAATTGCATGTCTCGACTCACCCTGGAATGCCTGCTGAGATTCACGAGGTCCACATCCCCATCCCGGAGAGTTACCATCGGTTAGCCGCCTCCCATTCGGATGTTCGCCGCGCGGTCTACCAAGAGCCGCACCATGCCGTGGCATTCACGCCGAGTTCGACCGTCGAGCGCTGGCAAGAGGTCGCTCGAATGATTTTTGGGCAGCACCAAGACAAGGAGGGCTGGAAGCTCTCGTCAATCATCCTCTCCAAGATCGCGCCGCCCGCCAAGGCCGAGGAGGAGGAGACGAAGCGAAAGGAGGCGGAGCGTAGGCGCGAGGCGGACGAGGCTCGTAAGAAGCGCGATGAAGAGGAACGGAAGCTGAAGGAAGAGAAGCTTGCCCGTGAAGCGGAAGAAGCCGAGAAGAAGAAGGTCGAGGAGGAGGTGCGACGAGCCGCTGAGGCAGCGGCGGCTCAAGAAGCTGAAGCCGCCGCCGCCGCCGCCGCTGCTGCTGCCGCTGCTGCCGCACAGACCGAATCCCAGGCTGCTGACAAGGCTTCCGACGAGGGAGAGCAGCAGGCCGATACAGAGCCTCAGGCCATGGAAGGCGTTGAGGCGACCGGTGCTGTTGTGGCTGACGCCGGTGCTCCAGATGCTGCTGCTTCCGTCACTCCGGCTCCATCTGGCGATGCTGCTGCCCCCGCTGCCCCCGCTGCTGACGCCCAAGAGCGTGTCATGACCATCATACGAGGAGAAGAGGTCGACGTCACTGGCTTGGGCATTGATCCTGAATACCTTGCGGCTCTGCCTGAGGAGTTCCGAGAGGAGGTCATTGCACAGACTCTCACCGCCAGGAGGTCTGAAGCACGGCAGCAGGCCGTAACCACAGGCGAGCAGACCGAGGTCTTTAACGAGTTCCTTGAGGCGCTTCCCGAGGAGCTTCGCCAAGAGATCATCCAGCAAGAGGCCCAGGAACGTCGGCGCCGAGACCGTGAAGAAGAGCGCCGTCGTGCAAATGCCAACGCGCCGCAGGAGATGGACACGGCGAGCATTCTGCTCACCTTCGACTCGGCCTTGCGCGACGAGATTCTTCTAGACCAGCACGAGGAGCTCGCCGAGCACCTGCCGCCGGAGATGATGGCACAGGCACGTGCGCTTGCGGAACGGCACCGGCCACCACCCAACGCCATTCACCGATCGCGCGACGCCGCCGCTCGCTTGGGCCTGGTGCCTCCAGAGCCCGCGGTGCCCGCCCCAGCTGAACCCAAGCCCCAACGCCGCCCGTGTGTGCAGATGCTTGACAAGGCTGGCGTGGCGACCCTGATGCGGCTGATGTTCATCTCGCACCAGGCCCCTATCCGCAACCACCTATTCACGGTCTTCGCCGACGTTTGCGAGAACCGCCAGAATCGTCTCGAGGTCATCAGCACCCTTCTCCAGATTCTTCAGGACGGCAGCACAGACATGGATGCAGTGGAGCGCAGCTTCAGCCAGCTCTCTCTGAAGGCCAGGCAGCCCAAGGACAGCAAGGATAAGGACCAGCACACTCCCCACCAGCTCCAAAAGACCCCGGGCAGCATCAAGCGCGCGTTCACCGCCACTAGCGCGGGCAGCGCCGCCGGCAACACGATTCAGGGCAACTCGGAGATCTCTCCCCTTCTAATCGTGCAACAGTGTCTAGACCTGTTGGTCGAGCTGTGCAGGAACATGCACATCCCATCGCTCTTCCTAACAGAGCATGAGATCGTTGGCTCGTCCCTTCGTCGGAACCTCAGCCGCAAGGGCAAGGGTAAGGACCTCAAGTCGTCCAAGTACGCCATCAACTCGCTGCTCAGCCTTCTGGGTCGCGACCTGGTCATGGAGAGCTCCTCGGTCATGCAGCTGCTCGCCGATCTGCTCAACAAGGTGACCTTCCCGCTGCAGGCGCTGGAGCGACGACGGCGCGAGGCGGAGGAGGAGGCGAAGAACGCCGCCGCGGCGTCTACTTCAGCGGCCGACACAGCTGCAGCCGAGGGATCCAGCACCGGTGCGGCCGCCAACACTGAGGAGCAGGCACATACCGAGGACTCAAGTGCGGCTGCGGCAACCTCCGAGCCACAGCCCTCCTCATCGGCGGCTGATGCTGCTGGCCCTGACGCCGGCGCAGCTGCTACGTCCGCTACCCCGAACACTGAAGAGGAGGCCAAGGCCGAGGGCTCCAAGGCCCCTGAGACGCAGCCGGCCGAGGTGAAGAAGTCCAGGCAGCTCCAGCCTCCCGTCATCCCGACGCACAACCTGACGCTTGTGATCAACATCTTCGTCGCGCGTGAGTGCAGCTCCAAGACGTTCCAGAACACCATCTCGACGATTAAGAACCTCTCAAACATCCCGGGCGCCAAGGCCGTGTTCGGCCAGGAGCTTGTACGGCAGGCGCGCCTCCTCAGTGAGAACATCGTCCGCGACCTCGACGACCTGCTCCCCCACATCCTCAAGGCCGAGTCCGGCACGGAGATCCAGGGCGTCGCCTTGGCGAAGTTCTCCCCGGGCGCGTCCGAGCAGAACAAGCTGCTGCGCGTGCTCACGGCGCTCGACCACCTGTTTGAGACCAAGACGAAGAAGTCGGATGCCAAGGATGCTGCCGACGAGGCGCCATCTGAGAAGCAGGAGTTCATCAGCTCGTTGTACCACACGTCGACGTTCGGCATGATGTGGGACAAGCTCAGCGCGTGCCTCAGCGCCATCCATCAGCGGGAGAACATGGTCAACGTGGCCACGATCCTCCTGCCGCTGATCGAGGCTCTGATGGTCGTGTGCAAGAACACGACGCTGAGCGAGTCGCAAACCGGGGCGGCCTCCCAGTCCCAGGGCGTGGTGTCCAAGGAGATGCTCCTCTCCAGCCCGCCGCCCGAGAACCGCATGGCCGGTCTCTTCTTCACCTTCACGGAGGAACACCGCCGTGTGCTGAACGAGCTGGTGCGCAACAACCCCAAGCTCATGTCCGGAACCTTCTCCCTTCTGGTTAAGAACCCGAAGGTCCTCGAGTTCGACAACAAGCGCAACTACTTCAACCGCAGCGTGCACTCCAAGACCGGCACGCAGTCCCGGCCGTCTTTCCCACCACTGCAGCTGTCGGTGCGGCGCGACTTCGTCTTCCACGACTCGTTCAAGTCGCTCTACTTCAAGAAGGGCGACGAGATGAAGTACGGCAAGCTCAACATCCGCTTCCACGGCGAGGAGGGCGTCGACGCGGGCGGCGTCACGCGCGAGTGGTTCCAGGTGCTGTCGCGGCAGATGTTCGACCCCAACTACGTGCTCTTCACGCCTGTCTCGTCGGACCGCACCACGTTCCACCCCAACAAGCTAAGCAGCATCAACGACGAGCACCTCATGTTCTTCAAGTTCATCGGGCGCATCATCGGCAAGGCGCTGTATGAAGGTCGCGTGCTCGACTGCTACTTCAGCCGCGCCGTCTACAAGCGCATCCTCGGCAAGACCGTCTCGGTCAAGGACATGGAGTCGTTCGACCCGGACTACTACAAGTCGCTGGTCTGGATGCTCGACAACGACATCTCCGACATCATCACCGAGACCTTCGCGGTCGAGGACGACGCGTTCGGCGTCACCAAGATCGTCGACCTGCTGCCCAACGGCCGGGACGTCCCCGTGACCAACGAGAACAAGCACGACTACGTCCGGCTCGTCGTCGAGCACAAGCTGCTGGCTTCCGTCAAGGACCAGATGGCCGAGTTCCTGCAGGGGTTCCACGACATCATACCCGCGGAGCTCATCGCCATCTTCAACGAGCAGGAGCTCGAGCTCCTGATCTCGGGCCTACCCGACATCGACGTCGACGACTGGAAGGGCCACACCGACTACCAGAACTACACGGCGGCGTCGCAGCAGATCCAGTGGTTCTGGCGCGCCGTGCGGTCGTTCGATAAGGAGGAGCGCGCCAAGCTGCTGCAGTTCGTCACGGGCACGTCCAAGGTCCCGCTCAACGGGTTCCAGGAGCTGGAGGGCATGAACGGCGTCAGCCGGTTCAACATCCATCGCGATTATGGCAACAAGGAGAGGTTGCCGAGCTCGCATACCTGCTTTAACCGTAAGTTTTCCTTTCTTCTCTTCCTCCTTTTCTCCTTCACCGTACCTCGCCCCTGTCACATACATACATACAGGACAGAGAACAAGCCAGAGACTAACGATCTTCCCACAGAACTCGATCTCCCCGAGTATGAGAGCTACGAGATCCTCCGCACGCAGCTACTGAAGGCCATCACAGCTGGTAGTGACTACTTCGGTTTTGCGTAATCTTCCAGATTGATCAGATTGATGAGAATCTTTCTACCCTTTACCAGTTATGGAGGATGGATGATTGGTTGCTCTTGGCATCATGACCTTTCTTTCTTAATTTTCCCCTTTCCCCTTGCCCCCTTTCTTTTCGTGTTGCATGGAACAAACGGACAATCGGCGTCGTCGAGTTCTCCCTAATTGGGTTTCCTCAGTTCTTTCCCCCCGCCTGTATTCTTGATTCGTTTTTCTCTTCCTCGCTTGTTGTTCGTGATGATTTTTCTCCCCTTTTCTATTCTCTTTTACTTATCCTAATCGTCGATATGTCGGAGGCAACCCCGATAGCGATAGCGGATGTTTATGGTCCCCCCCCCCCCCTTTTTTTTTTTTTTTTTTTTTTTTTTTTTTTTTTTTTTTTTTTTTTNTTTCCTTCTCTTGAGGTTCCGGTTTTCATCTTTCACATTACTCACCTCCCATGGCCATACCTACCTGCCTACACTACATTCATGCCCCCAATTCCTGCCTTCTACCTCCTACCATAGTGATAGCTACCTACCTTAGGTAGTGAGCGGGCGGGCGACACCAAAACTTAGTAGATAGCCGAAAGCTGAAAAAGCTGAGAAGCCTGTTATCGATCATGGGGGACGCAGAATCCGGAGTGCAGAACCGGGTTTTGTGGCTGCTTCATTCTCGTGATAGACGGAACAGTTGTTTGTTGCACGGCTTTCCTTTCATCTTAGCTGTAGAATCAAACCGTTGTTAGACCAGGTGTTCGTTTCATTCTTAGAGTATGGTGTGTGAGATCAGGCACATAGTAAACCGAAAGCAGCAAGCCAGCGGCGTGAGTGCTAGACCCCAAGTGGTAGCTATGAACGCCGCGTGGCGTCTGAGTGAAACAAGCCATAAACCGGTAGATACCTCATGCGCCATCAGGGTCCATGTTTTCATGAGTGGTTTTTGAGAAGGGGGCGGTAGTTACGTTAGTTGCCAAAGGTGGAGGTCCAGCCAACGACGTTGACATCACTGGTCGCACGCCCTTGTAAAGGTGGCAGGGTACCTAGATCTCACACACTCATCCTCGATACTGTCATACAGTACACGCAATCAAACAGTGTGTCTTCGTACGGCTGCAAAGAGTCTGGTGGGTGGTATTGCCTACCTCTACGAACAGTAGTAGTAAGCGGCAGTTTGATTATCCAGAACGAGACCCAGCTTGATGAAAGCGGGGAATCAATTGGAGTGGTGGCGGAACTATAGTGTGAAGAGCCACCCCTATTTCTTTTTCATTGAAGGACGGGACTGTAGCCCTGGTTTTCCAGGGAGAGAATTTGGTTTCTCCTCTGTCCAAGCGGGATGGATGGGTCAGGTTCTTCAAACACGGACGAAATTAATCGTCAATTTGTTGGTGGGGAAAAGGCACTACGAACCGCTGGGAGAGAGCCGCAAGCCAAAGTTGATCGGGTGGTGGGCGGATAGCGCCAGTCCATAATCGTGGTCTATTGCTGTCTGTTGTCAACTGGTGGCTCTCCCTCCAAATTGCGCCAGTCTAGTGGGTTTTGACAGGCAAGCCCCCAACGGTGCGCTACCATAAGCCAACCCAGCACCCAGCCTCAGCGCGGCCAGGCACACCAGCCGGTGATTTCAGCCACTGAGATGATGCACATGGATTCAATTCAAGTTATTCGTGAGATCTGGCCCAGCCTGCAGGGGTCGATCCGCCTCAGAAAAATTGTGGACGGATCGGTGGGTAGGAAGTGGGAGGAGGTTTTGGGTGGGTGGGATCCGGCAACCAGCAGCAGAGGCCTGTTTGGCACTAAAAATATTATTACTGGCCGCTATCAGCAGCTGCAGGTTCACTGCAGCCAGCAATTGCCTAGTAGGCGGGTGTAGTGAACTCGCATGCACCCATCAATGATTGGTGTTGCTCGTTGACTCCTCTCACCTCTCACGTTATACAAGGGGAAGGAGAAAAAAACATTTGAAAGACACATGTTCTCCTCTCATGCCCACTCTCACGACCTTATCGTACGCTCGTTCGTGAATTGCGCTCGTTTCGCCTTCCTCACCCTTAACGCAACGATAATAAGGTACGGCGCAGACGGCCAGGCCTGTTCGACAGTGGCATCAGGTCGGTCTCCAGACACCAGACCAGACCAGACGACGATCGGCTAAATTCCATGGGCGGCCAAGCATAGGGCGGCCGTTCGCATTGCCATAACGACCAACGGGACGGGCGAGACATTCCAGCAGAAAGACTCGAGGCCTGGTAGTTGGCATGTCGGAGCTTGAGAAACCAGATACCCCAGCGACGGTGACGACAACCACAAAGAAAAACGACAGTATGGAGAGGAGAAATTCGGCGTCAACAAGCGACTCGGACAAGGAGGTATGTGGTGTGGCCGACCATCCCATCTCTCATCGCCCTTTTCCTCTCATCAAATCACAGCCTAGCAAACATCACCACCACCAGCCCTATCCCTTGAACTTTCCTACTTCAGCAATTCTGGCTTCACCATCACCAACCCCTACCAACCCTTGTCACTCCTTCCCTCGCACCACCACCACGCGCACCACCACCCAGCCCTGGCCCAAGCCACCAAGAGGGGCGATTCATATCGCTCTCCGCCGCAACACTACCTCAACAACGAAACCCTACTTTTTCCCTCCACTTTCTTCTTCCCTCTCGTGATAGCGGCTATCGTTCTTGCTTCCATTGTCCACCAGCTTTGACACCCGTTGCTTGTCTGGGAAATCCCGTCGCGACAGGGAACAATGCCGGCACCCGTCCGCACTTAATCTAAGTTTTAATGACCTGGAAGCTCCTCGTTTGCTGACCCAGCTCGCAACAACCACGATGACGATGCCACAGGACACATTCGAAGATGCGCCAGACGTGGCGTCGGTGCGCTCCCTGACCAAGAGAAAACCCTCGGTCCCCCGCCCGATCTCCGAGTCGAATCAGACCGAACTACAGGCCGCATTCGGAAAGCTCAAGGCCAAGGCCGCCGCGAGGGCGAGTCGTCAGGGGGAAGAGGCGTCTGCGGACACGACAGCAGCCCTCAACACGAAGGGGGAGGCCAGAGACAGTGGAGACGAGAGGGAGTTGCAATCAGCGTCACAGTCACGGTCGGAATCTCAGTCGCCAGTACATTCGCAAGCACCTGCAGGTGTGGGTGCTGAAAGCAGGAGGAAATCGTCCGTCACAGCTGCATCCCGTCCATTATCTGGGGCTTCCAATGTCGACGGCGAGCTAGACAATGTCAACCTCGACGACGAGTCTTCGGCGACAAAACAACGAGCAACGAAAGGTGGGTCACGAGATACATGGCCCCAGGTTCAAGCACTTTGACGTGGCGGCCACAGTGCGTTGTTGTGTTTATTTGCATGGCCTGCATATCATGGCAATCTGTCTTTCCCCTTGCCCTTGCTGACCAACGAGAACGTGACAGCTGTTGCAAGCGAGAAGATCCCCGCCGATCGCGAATCACGGCCAAACTCGAATTCGAACTCGCACTCGCACTCAACAACAACCAAGACATTATCGCTAAGCAGCATAACCCAGGCTCTCCCGTCGATGCCCTGGTCTCCGCCGGCGAACGAATCGCCCACTAAAAAGAGCCCGCCGCTAGCACACCCCGCCATCCCTCCGCCCACGACCGCGCCGGCGCCGGTAGCTCCAAGCCGCAAATTGACGAGCCCCTTTGCCTGGCTCTCCCGCAGCACCACCAAGGAGGCCGCACCACCGGCGGCATCACCACCAGCTATTTCGCCCCGCAGAAACACGGCGAGCTCCGTCGCCACTCTCACCAGCAATCCTGAAATGATGTTGAGCCGACTAGAGGAGGAGAAGGGCGGTGACACAAGCGGCCACGGATCGAGGAGCAGCTTGAAGGACCGCTTCAAGCTGGTGCGGATGCGGGAGGAAGCCGGTGTCACCCTTCCAAGCGATGACGAGAAGACCCCGGCGGCCCAGTCGGGAGGACTTGGCATACTGAGCCCCGGGGCCGGTCACCACCACCACCATGACGATAAGGAGAGCACGCTCAGTGGCCATACACTTATGGCCATCCCACCCACGTCGCCCGTCCCCACCAGCCCGAACCCAAGCCTAGCGCCTGGCACTGCGTCAGGCGTGGACGCTGGGCCGTCGGCCATCTCGGACGTGCCCGTGGACTGGGACTTGTGGCAATCGGTGGTTTATGAGGGGCCGGCGGCCGTGGCGAGGACGAGTCCGGAAGAGCTGAACCGCGCCATTGCCACCGGTATCCCCGCTGTTATTCGCGGTGTCGTCTGGCAGGTCCTGGCCCAGAGCAAGAACGAAGACTTGGAACCGGTGTACCGCGAACTCGTGGCCCGGGGGACCGATAAGGAGAAGGACCGCCACAGCGGCAGCTCGCTCGGCACGTCCAGCAACGCGAGCAATCTCAGCGTCCAGAGGGAAACAACCTCCTCCGCATCGTCGGTACATTCGGCAGTGGACGGATCCGGTCATCTTAACGGCGGTGGCAACAGCCCGGCCACCGATTCCAAAGAGCACAAGGAGCACAAGGAGGCGACCGAGGCGGCGTTGAAGGCCCACCAGGCCGCCGTTGCCGAGCGCAAGAAGCGGGAGAAAGAGGACAAGGCCGCGCTGCAGAGGCTAGAGAAGGTCATCCGCAAGGACCTGGGCGGCCGGACGAGCTTCTCCAAGTTCGCGGCCGCGCAGGGCCTGCAGGAGCCCCTATTCAACGTGTGCAAGGCGTACGCGCTCTTCGACGAAGGCGTCGGCTACTCGCAGGGCATGAACTTCCTCATCATGCCCTTGCTCTTCAACATGCCCGAAGAAGAAGCCTTCTGCCTCTTGGTCCGGCTTATGAACCACTACCAGCTGCGCGACCTCTTCATCCACGACATGCCGGGCTTGCACAAGAGCCTGTACCAGTTCGAGCGGCTGCTCGAGGACCTCGAGCCCGCGTTGTACTGCCACCTGCGCCGCAAGGGCATCTCGCCGCACCTGTACGCGACGCAGTGGTTCCTCACGCTCTTCGCCTACCGCTTCCCCCTGCAGCTCGTCCTGCGCATCTACGACCTGATCCTCTCCGAGGGCCTGTCCGCCGTGCTGAGGTTCGGCGTCGTGCTGATGCAGAAGAACGCGGCCCACCTCCTGACGCTGTCGGACATGTCGCACCTGACGAGCTTCCTCCGCGACCGCCTGTTCGACGTGTACATCGACTCGGCGCCCAGCGCGGGCGGCATCCTGGAGAACGGCTTCTTCGGCTCGTCGAGCTCCAACATGGACAAGGAGGTCTACCGCGCCGACCAGATGGTCCGCGACGCGTGCGAGGTGAAGATCACGCCGGAGCTGCTCGCCTCGTACACGGAGGAGTGGGAGGAGAAGACGGCGGCGGAGCGCCAGCGCGAGGCGGAGATCGCGCGCCGCGACGCCGAGATCGACGAGCTCCGGGGGGCGAACCACGCGGCCGCCGTAAAGGTCCGCAAGCTGGAGGAGCAGCTGCAGGCGCACGACACGGAGCAGGCAGAGCTGGCCACCCAGCTGGTGCACCTGAAGGTCGAGAACCAAGAGCTGAAGGACGAGGGGGACTCGCTCAGGGAGCAGGCCAGGACGCTGAGGACCCTGCTGCAGGACCAGCCGGCCGAACTGGAGAAGGCGTGGCAGGAGGAGAGGGACTCGCTGATGAGCCGCAACGAGCAGGTGCACGAGGAGAACCGGAGGGTCGAGAAGGAGATGGCGGAGCTGGAGGAGGAGCTGGTGCAGACTAAGCTGAAGTATGCTGAGGTGAGTTCTTGGTCTGAATATGATCATCTCCTTCCTATCGTCTCTACTTTTAGAGACCTATTCGGGCCCCAAGATCTTGTCCACGGTTGGACAAATACTGACATCTCTCTCCTCCCCGCAGATCAACGACCAGCACGAGAACCTCACCCGTAGATGGACGGACCTGAAGCGGCAGTTCGCTTGAAGCCAATACATAGTTCCTCTCGCCTGCCTCCACCGATCGATATTTCTTCCATTCTCTCCTTCTTGTCACTCTAGAGAGCGTGTTCCTCCCACCCCATCTCATATTTTCCCCCTTATTTATTTCTTGTTTCTTTCTTGTTTTGCCTCCCTCTCTTCCGTAATGCCACACACGATACCACCATTGATCACAAAAAAGAGATTCATGTCGCATCATGCCAAGGGGCAAAGAAAAAATAACAGGGACGGACGATACGACTACAAACGAAACGGACTAAGCGCATGCATATGGTGGTGCTGTTGGCGGTAGGAAATTCCTCCTGGTATGGGGACTTCATAGGCGGGCAGGCTGTCCGAGTGCTTCTCTTCGTTTTAGGAGTGTTTTTTATGTTGAGAGATATTTTTTTTTCGCCCTTTCACCTCTTTCGTGTCGTTGTTCCGTGTCAAAAAAAACTACGGACGACTTTTCTCTATTTTATTCATGTTTCTCTCCCATTCCCCCGACCCTCTTCGTTAATGTTCGTGTACAAAAAAAAGCTCTCCAGAGCAGCAAGACGGAGATTCCGGACCCTATTTACCCTGTCCAGTTTGATATCCCTTCGAAGTTCCTTCGCCGAGCAGGTGATATATCACCGTCTTCCATGTAGACCTTTCTCTGGTGGACGGGTATGGCAAGATACGATACTGACTGGAATAGACTGAACGATGGATAGGTTGGGCGGATTGATGGCCTTTGGCTTCTTCACACATTCTCTGTTGGAAGGCCCAGGTAGAAAGCGTTTGCACGCGTGCGATATGAGAAGAGTTGCCAAAGCAGGTTCAATTCTTCATGTTCTAAGCTAGGTTCTATGGAAGAGACAGAGGGAGAGTCTCTCTCCTTTAAGTACAGGGAGAGGTGGAAGGTCGATGACGTTACTGAGGCAATCGTTAACGTAGTCGTTGACGTTGTGACTTGGCCAGAGCCTCGTGGTCACTCGAGGCTTTGCGGTCAACAAGTCTGATGATTGGTGATCATCAGTCAACACAATCAACATTCTCCTTCCTTCCAAATACCCCCGCGCGCTCTTCCTTTGTTTGCTGTCACCATTCTATTCGTCTTTTGGCCCGATCTGTGGCCTAACTGTTTTATTGAGGGTGAGTCTCCTTATTCCTCCCTCCTTCCTCCTATCAAGAGTCTAGAACCAAAGATGCATCTACGACTGGACAGATTGTCATCGTCCTGAGGGTAGCATAGTAGGATAGATCTGTTCCGTTATCACCCAATACGAAATCAATGAATGCAAATCGGGGACGGAGGGGTAAGCATGTGACGGAGAAGGCTGCTGCTGCTGGCTTGGGCCTGGACGGAGCCGGGCCCGATGCTTGGTTTGAAAGATTTTTGTCTTTATCGCCTTGAATGCAGATGGTATGAACGAAGAGGTTTCACGAGGAAGAGGGGTATCATCACCCGATAATCTCCTCTCTCTTTCCTTTCCTCAACCCTTCTTTCACTCGACAATGATCACAAAAGGAGGCCAGGCCGTACGCAATAAGGATTCGCAAAACCCCCACTCCTTGAGCCCATTTTGAAAGTTTTTATCCCATAAATGCAGAAAGAACGTTGCGAAGAAAGTAACCCCGTTGCCCCGTTTAGCAAGCAAGCCCCGTCACCTAAAGACCACCACAAAACCCAAAGCCATAACCGTCCCAACGCTTACTTGCGCATGGAGCTGGCACGGCGCTTGCGGTTCTCGGCCTTCGCGGCCTTGGCCTCGGCGACGCGCTTGGCGAGGATCTGGGAGTACTCGTTCTACGATGGGGGTTAAGAATGTTAGTGTCGGTTGACCTTCGCGACAGATTGGAGCAGACAGGGTATCGATAATCAGGTGCCGGAGAGAAAACGTACCGCAGCATCCTTGACCTTCTCGGACTGGCGGCGCTTGAGCGCAACTCGGTGGCGCTTGTGCTGCAGGCGCTGGGGAGTGACCAGACGCTGGATCTTGGGCGCCTTGGTGTAAGGCTTCTTGCCCTCACCCTTGGGCTGGACCTCACGGCGAATGACGTACTTGCGCACCTATTGAGATGGGATGGAGGAGATTCCCCGTGATTAGTCTTTGCTGGCATCTTCCCAGTCGTGCGTGCGTGCTTTTCTCCTCGCCTCATGCCCCTCTTTTTCACCTTGTCGCTTCCAGAGGCGTGCGTCGAAGGACGTAAAGGAGGCATTCTGGCGAGGATGCACTCTCTCAGACTCTACCCGAGACTAGACGGACGAGTAGGCATGGATAAAAGGTCAGACAGGACAAGAGACTAGCTCTCCCTCTGCTTGCACGGCCTCTCAGCCAAGCGAGAAAGAGATATAGCAGCCCTCGTCACTGTCGACGCTAACACAGCTATCCTCGTCGTCGTCGTAGTCGTAGTCGTCGGGCAGGCGAAGACGGGGGCGGCAAATAGCACAACATACATCGTCTTCCTTGCTGAGGTCGAAGAACTTGCGGATCTTGGTGGCGCGCTTGGGGCCGAGGCGCTTCGGGTGGACGACGTCGGTCAGGCCGGGGATGTCCTGCTCGCCGCGCTTGACGATGGCCAGGGCCAGGACGGAGATGTCGGCGCCGACGATGCAGCCGCGGACCGACTTGCGTTTACGCTCGCCGGTGCGGCGGGCACGGTAGCACGAGTGGCCATCTGACAGGAGCAGCATCACACGGCTGGGCAGCAGGACACCCTGCTTCATCGGGAAACCCTGCTTGTCGTTGCCACCGGTGATCTTCAGGATGTAGCCCTTCCACTCGTCGCCCAGGGTGTCGACCGCAACCTCTTGGCCCATCTGAATAGTTTCCAATCCGTCCCGAGCTTTTGTTAGCGAACATGATGGCCTCAATTACAAGGAACGCCGATCCTCTCCTCCTCCCGCAATGCAGGCTCAATCGAGCGGAAACACAAGAGATGCCAGCTTCTCGAGAAGCCCAGAAACAGCAGCCCCGAGGTTTCTCTGGAAGCTGGCAATCGGGATCGCGTCGATAGGGTACGCAGGAGGAGGAGAATCGGCGAGAACGGCAACGGCATGGTAAAGGCGGGCGGCACATACGCGCTTGTCAAGGAAGATTCTGAACCGGCGCTCATCCTCAACAACGATGGTCTTCTGGGCCCCACTGCTGGGGTTGCTGATGTTCAACTTCATCTTGTCGTTCTGACGGTTGTCGTCGACGACTTAAAAACGAAAAGAAAAGAAAGTCGGTCGGTCGGTCGGTCGTTGGGCGACTTCGTCGATGGCAGTTCTTCGAATTTGTACGAGGTCCAAAAAAGTTCCGGACTCTGACCTACAAAATTGGTTTGTGTGGGCTAGATTCCGCTAGGGCAAAGAGACTGACTGGCCTGTGCGAGAGCTGGCCAATCAGGTTAGTTTTAGCTTGCAGGGATGTGAGGTGGGGTGACCGCTTTCAGATGTGGCGGTCGATTATGTAACCAGCAACATCTCGGGTCCTCACTCCGCCGCGATACTCCCTCCTTGTCAGCGTCACTCGAGAATTTCGAGTTGAATACTGACAGATTTACTGAATATCTCCTTGTGCTAGCTCAGCGAGTCAGCTTGGACCAAAGACGGCTCCGTGGTCCAAAACCTGGCCCTAAGTCTTCCTGGCTCCAAGGATTTACGGGTTCCCCGAGCGGCAGGTCGATCTGAATACCTGCCCGCCGTGGACGCTACTCCGGGCAGGCTGTTCAGACTAGTCTCAAGTCTGTTTGCTGTCTAGAGCTATCCAGAGCACGCCTTGGACGGGAAGATTAAAACAAAATGGAGGACGACCGGGCTGAGGTGGATGTTGGCATAGCCGCCGACATCGAGCAGGGCTCTCAGCCTCCAGAGCCAGTCCTGAAGCAACCTAAGAAGAGATTTGTTGGCAGGAGAACAGCCGCTCAAGCAGCGTCCTCACGAATAGAATCCGGCGCTGCAACGGGGGAGTCGAGCGGGGCCGTCCAAGGCAAGGAGAAAATCCTCCTGTACTGTTAGCTTTTCCTGCCTAGGAGTTCTTGCTAATAGAAGTATGGCACCAGCGGCTCAACCAAGGCGGGCTCCTCGACTATTGAACCAGGTCCCACCAGAACTTATGAACGATGTAGAGCTCAGCGCGGCGATCGGGCTGCTGCCAGCAAACTACTCGTTCGAGATCCACAAGACGATTCACCGAATCAGGACTTTGGGAGCGAAGCGCGTGGCGCTGCAGATGCCCGAGGGCCTGCTCCTGTTCGCGACGACCATCTCAGACATCTTGACGCAGTTCTGCCCCGGGACCGAGACGCTCATCATGGGCGATGTGACCTACGGCGCATGCTGCATCGATGACTTCACGGCTCGGGCCTTGGGCTGCGACCTCCTCGTCCACTACGCCCACAGTTGCCTTATCCCCGTGGACGTCACCAAGATCAAGACACTTTACGTCTTTGTTGACATTAGTATCGACACATCACATCTACTAGCCTCACTGGAGCGGAGCTTCGCTGCCGGTAAGACCATAGCACTAGTGGGCACCATCCAGTTCAACGCCACCATCCACGGCGTGCGCTCGACCCTCGAGCGCGGCGGGTTCACCGTCGTGGTGCCGCAGATCGCTCCTCTCTCCAAGGGCGAGATCCTAGGCTGCACGTCGCCGGACCTCTCCCGTTCCGCCCCAGCCGGCGCCGACGCCAAGCCCGTCGACCTGATCCTCTACCTCGGCGACGGCCGCTTCCACCTGGAGAGCATCATGATCCACAACCCGTCCATCCCCGCCTACCGCTACGACCCCTATTCCCGCAAGCTGACACGCGAGGAGTACGGCCACGAGGAAATGCAGGACCTGCGTCGGCAGGCGATCCGCACCGCCCGGGACGCGCGGAAGAAGTGGGGCCTGATACTCGGCTCGCTCGGCCGGCAGGGCAACCCCCACACCCTGTCGCTGATCGAGCGCAGGCTCGCCGAGAAGGGGATCCCCTTCGTGAACCTACTGCTGAGCGAGATCTTCCCGGGCAAGCTGGCCATGATGGCGGACGTCGAGTGCTGGGTGCAAGTGGCGTGTCCGCGCCTCAGCATCGACTGGGGCTACGCGTTCCCCCGGCCGCTGCTGACGGCGTACGAGGCGCTCGTGGCGCTGGGGGAGAGGGAGGACTGGGGGAACGGGCCCTATCCGATGGACTATTATGGGAGGGAAGGGCTGGGGAGGACGAGGCCTCTTGCGCCGATCGAGGCCAAGTAGGTAGGGACGGTAGGAGACGAGGAAGAAAAAAAAAGAAATATGAATAAGAACTCTTCTTCCCTTACTCGTAATTTTCGTGATCAACTTTCATCGTATATGTGACGGTAACGATCTGCGTAGAGGCTTCATTCCATCTGCGCGGATGACCTTGTCCGTCGACGACATGAATTGCAAAATGGTGCTGTAACGCCCGCCAGTGATAACCCAACTAGCCTTCCCAACCCATCCATACAGGAACCACCTTCTCACCCATTAACAATTCCTTCTCTTCCATGTCTTCCACTCACTCAACGACACCAGAAACCCCACCCCCACCGCCACCAACCGGCTCAGGCCGCTGCGAAAACACGAGCTTATACCTCACGATCTCAATCACCTCCAGCTCATCATCAGTCGCCGCCGTCCCCGCAGCCCCCTCCCCACTCTCCTCCTCCCCCTCCGCACCTTCTCTCCTCTCAGTAGTAGCAGTAGCACGCCGTCGTCGTATAACCGCCAAAGGCCTAGGCAGCTTCTTCACCTCGCCCGTGAGGCGCTGGTTGGCGCCGACGTAGAGGTACACGCGCTTCATCCACGCGCTGCTGTCCACCCTGCTATTCGGGTCGTACTCCGGGAAGTCGAGCCGGCCGACCGGCACGGGGGTCAGTGTCGCCGCCGCGGCGTCTTCGCCCTCTAGAGCGGCTGTGGCGGCGGCCGCCGCCGCCTCGCTGGTGTTGATGGTGCCTTGCAGCTCGAGGAGCGCCAGACCGGCGGGAGTGTGCAGAAGCTGTGGGAGCGGGTTTGGAGGCTGGGTGTCACCGCCGTTGGGGCGTGTCGGCGGGTGGAGGGTTGCTGTTGTCATGTTGCTGTTGATGATGTTTGGTGATGATGCGTCGTTGCTTGGTTTCAATGTCTGCTCAATCGCCAACACGCGATGAGACTGAGGTTGAGAAAGCAGTCCACCCTCACAAACAGGCAGCACGCGTAATTGTCGCGAGAAAACTTGTAGACCTGCTTTTGGTTGACTTTATTCGGATAATGAATTGGTGATAAAAGCCTTAATAGATGTACTTTTTGTGAACCGAACCTTGAGAAGAGAATTGGACGCGGTTGGAGAGGAGTACAGCGGTTTTGACTGATTCAGCCTTACAAAATGGTCCCTTTGACACTCACCCAGCAACAACGATTCAATAGCAGGGCATTAACCACCGAGACACGAATAAATACACGAAAAAAGCTATTGAGCTCAGGGTCTTGAGCTGTACCATGAATAGCGGCTTCTATTATAGGCCGATTAATTTTTCCCTTCTTTACAGAATGAAGAAACACCCGCACAAGTATCGACCTTGCGATTCTGGTGTCTCGGCTTGCACTGCTGGGTATCGACCCATCCCCTAACGGCTAGCCCCCCTTTTTCACCACCTACATACACCTCGATGGGAAGTCACCTCTAAAACCACTTTCCTTTACTTAACGCTAAACCTATAGCTAGCCTGCAGTACGTACGGATCATCCCCTGGCCCAAAGATCTGCTTCTTCTCCCTCCCCCAGCTCGGCTGATTGATGCCATCTACATAATCCTGCACCTCCAGCACCACGCACCCGCCCCTGGGTATCGTCCTGGGGAACGCGTCCGTGCCCTGCGTCCTCTTCAGCGGCACCTTGCCGTCCTGCCCGACGCACGAGTACATCTGGAACGCGTCCTGGTCCGAGAAGATATCGAGCGTGATGCCGCTCCAGGGGGACGCCAGCGACGCCACGGGGCCGGAAGTGCGCCAGTCGTACGGCCCGTCCTGCGCGCGGTTGACGAGCCAGCAGTTGTCGTATCCCGTGCAGTTGAAGCCGCAGTTGCCCAGAATCTCCGGGCTGGACATGTTCGCGCCGATGGGTTTGTCGGGACTGCTCCAGAAGTCGTTGACCGAGTACCGCTGGTTCGCGAGGATGTCGCCCGTGGGGATCAGGATGCCGTCGACGTCGACGCGCTGCCCGCCGTGCGGCATGTGGAAGGTGTGGTCGTACACCGTGTTGGTCTCGTTGTTGGAGAAGCCGTCCAGGTTCCAGTACGTGTGGCTCGTGAGCATGATGGGCGTCTTCTTCGTGGTGGACAGCGCGACGATCTTGATGTCCCACGTCATCTCGGACAGGGTGTACGTCACGTACGACACGACCTCTCCGGGGAACCCCTCCTCGCCGTCCGGGTCGACGAGCGAGAAGGTGATGCTGCTGTTGGTGTAGGACGCCACGGTGAAGTTGCGGTAGTCCCAGCCGTTCGGCCCGCCGTGCAGGGTGTTCTCGCCCTCGGGGTTCGCGGCCGTCTTGTGCTCGTTGGGGCGGATGTGGTACGCCGTGCCGTCGATCGTGAACGTGCTGTTCTTGATCCGGTTGGCGTACCGGCCGGGCACGCCGCCGAAATGGTCGTGCCGCGTGTCCAGAGTGAAGAAGGTGGCGTTGTCGAATCCCGTCACGAGGTCCCTGGAGATGCCGTACTTGTCGTCGATGAAGAGATTGGCAACGGAGGCGCCGTACGGCACGAACGCCGCGGATATGCCCTCTCCGTAGATCCAGTACTTCCCATCGGAGTCTGGGCCGCTCTGGGCTGAGCAAGTTGGAAGCAGAACAGCAGCTCCTCCTAGGAGGCCGAGAACAATAGTGGACATCATGGTGCTTTCTGCTTTGAGGCTTCTTTACGTCCTTGTCGCGCGGTATGAGAGGCAATAAGGACGACGGCTAGTTCGGCCGCGCATGTCAACAGAGCACGGAAAGACGCGCTGCACGGTTGACTTCGTGCGTCCAGCTGATACGCTCGCGAGGAGTAAGAGGAGGACAGCAGGTGGCACAATGTTTTATATGATGTAGGCACGTTCACTTTCACCCGACCTCCCCCTCAGCCAGCCCGGCGGAAGAACTATCCCACAAACCCGAGCTAGCGGATATAGTATTCCGGCAAGGGTACCAAATCTCGAACCATGGAGCAGCCGAGGAACCTGCGGGGGAAACTTGGTGAGAGAGAGCTAGATGAGGGGAAAGCTCTGTCTTCACCCGCTGATGATGCAGATCCAACCTAGATGTAGCCAGTGCAAGCAGGGTTGAGCGAGGAGGTGAGGTAACCTTTCCTTCCTCGCAACCCGCTTTGATGCCCCTACTCCCGCTACCGATCCGTGGGGTAATAAGGCAAAAAAAAAAAAGGTTGGGGGTAGCGTCCCTTGCAGAATAAATAAGCTTGACCCTGTCCGTCGGCGGGGACGAGCGCAACGGCTGCTCATCTCCCCTTTAAAAGGTGAGTTTGTCCACCACTTGTGTGTTCACGGCTGGGTTTGCGGGCTATGAGATGAAAAGCCGGAAGGCCGCCACCATCGCCGAGCTCAGAGGCATATAGGAAGAAAGAAGAGACACGGGGTTGTGGAAGGATGTTTATGACTACCAGTGATCAGGGAGCGGGCCGCCGGTCGGCGCGGGTCAAGTTAGAAAGGAAAGGCCTTGGAGAGGGAGTCGTCAGTATGCATGTAAAATCCCCGCCTTGGACATGAAAGGGGGCGGGGGGAAGAGCTAGACTTGAGTGACGGGAAGGGAAGCCGTCGGCAGGCCAGATTTGCCTGGCGGTGGACAGCCAGTACAACTAGAGGAGTGGGTGGCGTTCACGGGGGCGTGAAGTAGTGGTTTGACCAGGCGGGGGACAAGAAGGATTGCTCGACCGCGGGGGAAGAGATCCAGTCTGATGCAAAGGAAAGCAAGTGTGGCAGACGTAAGGCACAGCAGGAACACTCGTCAAGGGTGCTTGCTTGCCTCGACTCGACCAGAGATCGGGCACAAGCTCCTTTCCGACCCGAAACGGAGCTTGGCTGGCCGTTGAACTGTGCGTGCAGCAGTATAACCACAACAAGCAGGGGCACAGCCGGTAGGCTTCCACCGCTCCCTCTCGCGAGTTCGGTGAAACTCTTCCCTTGTTTTTTCCTTTCTCAATGGCGCCCGCCGGTTGCAGCCGTTGCGCAGCCGTTTTAATAATGACGTCGTATGGGAGGAGACGGGAGTTAAACAAAGGGGAAGGTCTCATTGGAGCGGCAGTGGGTTTGGTGGTGGAACCTGTGCGCTCCCACGCTGCGGCTCGCGATCCCCGATCGAAGGCGGGGTTACATGTAGTTTCTCCACCTCTTTTTGCGATTCCCCAACTCGTTCGCTGCCCTCGTCTGCCGGTCGTTGGAATGATGTCGGGAGGAGGGAGGTCGATCATCTTCGCCTATATCCGCACCGTGTCGAGCTGGCCATCCTTACTGTGCAGCTGGTTGGACCAGTGCAATTATTGACGCCTGCCCGTGCTATGGAATGCCAGAGAAGTGTTATACGTGGAGTAGGAGACCGGTTGATATGCCGGACAGCAGAGCACGAAGGGGGGATGGCTTAGGGAGACCCGGAATCGCCGATTTGCGTGGACTTTCCAACGGTGTGGCGTGCTAAGCAACGAACGTACCGCCATCCAAAGCCCTTCCCCGAAAAGGGAAATCCAAATAAGAAATGTTCCCAAATAAAACTGAATGCCTGCATACCAATACACATACAAGAGATGGGTGCACCTACTTTGGTGCGAGATGCCAAGCCGTCGTATGTCCGCCCTCCGTGATCACCGTCACTACCTACCTAGTCACCAGAATCTATCTTTCTGCCGTCCTCGAAGCCTATTAAGCATCGATGAGGTTCTCCTCCTCAGCAGGCTTGTTTTCCTGCGCCGGGGCCTTGCCCTTGCCCTTGCGGTCCGCCGTCCTCTGGTAGTACTCGTTGATGATCTTAGCGGGGATACGGTTGAGCATGTCCTTGCGGTAGATGCGCAGAAGACTCCAGGCCAGGTCGAGGGATTCGAAGATGGTCCGGGACTCGTAGGCACCCTGGCTGATGAAGGTGCGCTCGAACTTGTCCAGGAACTCAAGCGAAAGCTTGTCCTCGGCAGAGAGCGCTTCTTCACCGACGACTGCCTTCATGGCGGCGGCGTCACGGCCGATGGCATACTTGGCGTACAGCTGGTTGGACACATCGCCGTGATCCTTGCGTGTCATGCCCTCGCCGATTGCAGACTTCATCAGCCGCGAGAGAGATGGCAGCACGTTGATGGGCGGGTAGACACCGCGGTTGTGGAGATTACGGTCGACGAAGATCTGACCCTCCGTGATGTACCCCGTCAGATCCGGGATGGGGTGGGTGATGTCGTCGTTGGGCATAGTCAGAATAGGAATCTGCGTGATCGAGCCCTGGCGGCCCTCCACGCGACCAGCACGCTCGTAGATGGTTGACAGATCCGTGTACATGTAACCAGGGAAACCACGACGACCAGGCACCTCCTCACGCGCAGCTGAGACCTCACGCAGAGCATCGCAGTAAGCGGACAGATCCGTGAGGATAACCAGCACGTGCTTCTCGAGCTGGTAGGCGTAGTACTCAGCTGTCGTAAGGGCGAGACGCGGCGTGATGATGCGTTCGATCCTGCATTAGAACGTTAGTATCGTTAGGCTCCTCTTTATACCGCTCGGCGCGAGGCCACATCGATTCAGGGGAGACCCGAGACGTATTTAGCTGGAAACTCACGTTGGATCGTTGGCAAGGTTCAGGAACAAAGTCACGCGCTCCAAGCTGCCATTCTCCTCGAAGTCTCGGGTGAAGAACCGCGCAGTCTCCAAGTTCACACCCATGGCGGCGAAGACGATGGAGAAGTTCTCCTCATGACCATCGTGGACGCCCTTGTTCGTGACGCCTTGCCGCTGAACCAGTCCTGCCTGCCGACAGATTTGCGCGGCGATCTCGTTGTGCGGCAGACCAGCGGCAGAGAAGATGGGAATCTTTTGGCCACGGGCGATAGAGTTCATGGTGTCGATCGCAGATATACCAGTAGAGATCATCTCCTCGGGGTACACCTAGTAGTCAAAGGAGAGAGGACCATGTCAGCTTTGGCGCCCCTTGCGCGCACGCAGTGCACAGAGAATGAAGGGCCTTAGACGGGGAGATAGAATGCGCACCCTTGAGTAGGGGTTGATGGGGCTGCCGTTGATGTCCAGATACTCCTCAGGCAGCACCTTGGGGCCCTTGTCGATCGGCCGCCCGGAGCCGTCAAAGATACGGCCAAGCATGTCCTCGGAAACGCCGAGCTTCATGCTTTCACCTGTGAACTCTACTTTGGTCTGTCTGCACATTAAAACCGCGCTCTCGCATAAGTCGTGACAAGGGGTGGGTTCGTTGTACCTTCTTGACATCGATGCCAGATGTTCCCTCGAAAACCTATCCATCCAATAATCATCAATACAATTTCGTTGTGAAGAGAAATTCTCGTCGTCGACGTTGGCATACCTGGACCACGGCTCGGCTTCCTGATCAGAGGGCGAAGGGCGATTAGCATGACGGCATTATGCAGGGGAAACTAAGGTGGGAGGGCGGGAGGGGTTGAAAGTAGCTCACCTCGGGCTTCGAGAAGCCTTCCCGATCTCCTCGTCCCATCGGGCAGAGTCAAGGAGACAATCTCGTCATAGCTTGGATTTTTCACCTGGGAATGTCGTCAGAATGGGTGTTGGCCCTCAATGTGCGGGCTAATCTCTCTCACATTGTCCAGGATCACCAACGGCCCGTTGACACCACCGATGGTGTTGTAGCTGGTCCGGGGCACGACGGAGTAGGAAGACGACTCTCGGGGATCCGCCATAGTGGGAAATTCGGTGGCTAAGACGAAGGGAAGGTAGGGAGGCAGTTGCGTCAACTGAAGTCTGAGTTTGGCCGAGATGTCTGTCAAATGCAAGGTATAGTTTCTAGAGGATCTATCCGCCGTTGTCGATGGCTTGAGGTCAAATGCACCAGCCAGCTCGCCGAGCTTGGCCCGCACGCCGCAGTTGGTAGCAAGCTCACAGCTGGGGGGCGAAGCCTTGAACCAATCACATGACGTAACGTCATGATGATACCCCACCCTGCCAGGACCGATTCTCTGGTTCAGAACGTCGCCAAGAAAATGACATCCTCACGACCACAAGCTCGTCAAAGTCGTCACAGAACTCCATCGCGTGCTCCGACGCGTGCTTTTGACCTGCAGCCTACCAGGCTGCTCAAGCCGGCGCTGAAAGTCCTCTCCCCAAAGTTGGGCTTCTAGAGAGATGTCGGCTATTTACAATACCGAGCCGCAGCCGACGGCGTCGGTCATTCTTCATACAAACTATGGCGAGATCTCGGTTGAACTGTTCGCGAAACAGACACCACTGACCTCGCGGAACTTCCTCCAGCACTGCCTCGACGGGTATTACGACAACACGGTCTTCCACAGGCTGGTTCCCGGTTTCATCCTGCAGGGCGGCGACCCTACCGGTACTGGAAATGGAGGAGAGTCAATTTACGATGGCGGCGCGTTCTCCGGCGACCTGGACCCTTGGCCGATGGACGAACGGAAAGGCAAGAACGCTGGGCCGATGGGGATCAACTTCAAGGACGAGTTCCATTCACGGCTGAAGTTCAATCGAAGAGGATTACTGGGAATGGCCAACGAGAGCATACCGGATACGAACGGCAGCCAGTTCTTCTTCACGCTCGGAAAGACGGAGGAGCTCAATGGCAAGAACACCGTCTTTGGCCGGGTGGCTGGCGACACGATTTACAACCTGGCGAAGATGGGGGAGGCGGAAGTAGAAGAGGATGGGGAGCGGCCCCTCTACGCCCTAAAGCTCGAACGGGCCGAGATCATGCTCAACCCCTTCAAGGACATGACGAAGAGACAACGAGTAGCGCCACGCACCGCGCCGGCGCCCGCTACATCAAAGAAGCCGAAGAAGAGGAAAGCGGGGAAGCAGCTGCTTAGCTTTGGCGACGACGAAGCTGACGGAGAGGAGCTGCCCCTACTGAAGAAGCCTAAATTCGATGCCAGGATAGTCATGGACATCGACGAGGAACCCGCAGCCTCTAAACCCGCGAAGTCGTCCAAATCTACAACGAAACTGTCGAAGAAAGCTACGGATACGAGAGCTGCTGGTGTCTCGCCAGCCGATGACCAAAGGGGCAAGGAGAGGGAAAGGGAAGAGAAAGAGGAGGAACAACGGTCACGTCCCTCGCCGCCGCTCACTACAGAGCGAATCCAGCCCCGGTTTGAGGAGAGAGAATCGCCTGAACCGGAGATAGCCAAAAAGAAGACAGCTTTGGAGAAGGCGAACGAGGAGATCGCTGCTCTGAAAGCGTCAATGAGACGGAACATCCAGCCGGAGCCCGTCCGAGAGGAAAAGCAGAAGTCGGAGTTTGAGCAGTTTATCCCTGAGACCTCAACCCGCGGTCGGAAGAGGAGACCAGGCAGCTCAACTAGGGAAGAAGAGCAGACTATGAGCCTCCTGAAGGCTTTTCAGTCTAAGCTCGAGCAGGCGCCAGCTGACACAAAAGCTATGGGCAAGTCCGCGACGTCGTCGTCCCATAACCAACGCCATGGAGGTGCTTCTGGAGACGGCGTCGAGGCTGCTGGAGAAGATGCAGCTGGCGCTGCCCCGGCAGACGAGGGCGAAGTGTGCGATTTGCACTTCATCGTCAACTGCCAGAGCTGCCAGGCGTGGGACAAGCTCGAGAACAAGGATGAGAGCGACGACGAGGGGTGGATGTCGCATACACTCAACTTCGCGGCCGATAGGCTGGGCAAGGACCTGACCTTCAGGAAGAAGGCGGAGGAGGAGCTCATTGTCATCGACCCTCGGGAGAAGGCCCGCTCGCTCAAGGAAGAGAAGAGGGCGGAGAGGGACGGCAAGTCGGGAGGGTCCGGCCGCGCCTGGGATCAGTCCCGCAATGCCCAGCTAGCGAGAGCTTCCGCACTGGCCGGAAGAGGCGCGAAATAAATCTATGGATGGAGTAGGCCTGTCTGCACGCAATGCATAGCACGTGTGCATGTAGAAGGTCACATATACCTGTCGAGCTTATTCTGATACATTTGATACCCCTAAAAGCATCATTGTTGTCTGGTTGAAGGATATCCGGACTAAAACCTCCGGTTATAAAGGCTGGAGAGCCCCCTCTGCAACAGTACTTAACTCGGGCGAGATGCGTTATCGTCGAGTCCAAATGCTCAGGGGTGGCTTCATCGTCGACTAGAACAAGACCCTGATATCCCGGCATTCACCAGTTCCACATTGCAACTTTGTATAAAACATCGTCCATGGTGGTACGGTCGAGGAGTAACCTTCACTTTCCCAGTAGTCGCTAGTTTGCGGGAGACGAGAATGCAACAAGGCCTGGATTCCTGGCCCTTGGCCAAGGTCGCGAGTATTGAATTAGAAGAATCACTGCGCAACTCAATGCAAAATGATTGGCCCCTTTCGGACTCTAGCCTGGAGATGGGAACCTCAATGCAGAATGCGGTTCATTCCGAGGTTCTCAGTCCACTGATGGACAACGTTCTGGAGGCTCCCGAGAGCGTTGTGGAGGGCTCACTGAGTCGTGGTGGCCCTGACGTAGGGTGCTAGGGTCGAGCTCATCATTGTCAATCGGCCGGAAAGCTTTCATGCCAACGACAGCATCAACGGGCCTCGTTCGAGACCGGAGAAGCCAAAAAAAAAACGAACAAACGGGCCGCCCCCAAAACGACGCTGGTCGTTTTGTCTTTAAAATTTGTCTTTAAAGAAAGACAATGGTCTTGCGGGAAACCAGCAGGAAACCATTCACACATTGTCTTTTAGGACAAGGCATCTTTCACGCTTCTCATTGATTCGCCAAGGCAGGCCGTCAGCGAAAAAGTCGCCTCAAAACCGTGCCACCTATCCTCTTAGGCTGCTAGGCTGGAGGAGCCGTCGCCTTTTTCTCTACCCCACACTCCACAGTACCGTGCGCGCGTGGAGAGCCACTTACGGAGAGCTCAATAGATCCATTGCGATTTAGCGAACTTGCGAATAAACCACATCTTCAACATACCTCTCATCCCATACCGACCCAAGTCCGAAATCCCTTCAACATATCGGCGACCCCGACCCATCCTTACTCAGCTCCGTATGCGGCGACATTCGACGTTGTTTGTAGATCCTGCACAGTGGTATATCTCCCGTGGTATATTCCCGGAGTGCCGGAGCGTTTGGCATAATAGCGGCGATCCCTTTTGGCAGAGTAACTGCCTCGAGCTTCCAGGTTTCAATATTTGAAAAATCGGCCGAAGTCTAAAGCGAAGTCCAGACACCGCCCACACGCGCACGCACGCTCCTTGATTAGCACAACTCTCTGGCCGTCGGTTTGCGGGGAGCAAAGCTGGCAAGCAAGCAGCCTGGCCTCAAGGGATTGACCAAGTGAGCATTGCTTGATTGCACTGGCCAGCCTTAGCAGGTCGCGGAACAGCCTTGTGCCACAGCCAGCCCGGCCCGTCCGCCCCGTCTGATACCCGACCGACAGACAAGCTGAACCCAATCCTTGATCGAGTCTCGTTTCGTCACCCCAACTTGCGGCGGCCGCCTCATCACCACACTCTGCTCCGACACCTGGGTCCGCAATCCTCGCCCATGTCTTCCACATCGTCGATGTCGCAGCCGAACCCTAGGAAACGTCCGGCTCCAGGTGCAGGATCCATCCTCCCCCTTCAGCAATTCCCGCAAACCTTCAACCTGCCTCAGCAGGACCAGATTCCGCGTTGGAGCAGCGGAGCAGTCTCGGACGCGGCAAACTTTACGAACCCCGCGTCCCAGGACGTGGCTTCTTTCATGATGAGCGCGCCGAACCAGAGCCCAACAACACAGGGCTTCCAGCCGGTTACCTCGAACGCCATTGCGCGCCGGCCGAACCGGGCGCTCATACCGAGTGCCCGCGCACCGTTCGATACGGCGACCGACGCGTGGTCCGGCTTCGGCGACGATGCTGCGCTAGTCCAGGCTTCCAACAGTGCGCCAGTTCATGAGCATGATAACATTGCGCTCCTCGAGGAAAAGGCGGCCAGGGCGAAGCGGGAGGCTCAAGCAAATCGGAAGCAGATCCCGCCATTTGTACAAAAACTGAGCAGGTAAGTAGCCTTTCTGAGTGCATGGAGAGAGTGAGAGACTTTGCTCCTACCTACCTGGACATATGTCGCTAACTATGAACCCCACAGCTTCCTCGAGGAACAGAAGAACACGGACTTGATCAGGTGGTCTGAGAAGGGCGATTCCTTCATAGTGCTTGACGAGGACGAATTCGCGAAGACTCTGATCCCAGAGCTATTCAAACACAACAACTACGCCTCGTTCGTGCGGCAGTTGAACATGTATGGATTTCACAAGCGGGTGGGGCTCTCGGACAACTCTATGAAGGCGAGCGAGCGCAAGAACAAGAGCCCCAGCGAATACTACAACCCGTACTTCAAGCGGGGCCATCCCAACCTCCTATGGCTGATCAACAAGCCAAAGAGCGGTGTCAACAAGAACAAGAAGGGCAAGAAAGAGGACGGCGATGGCGACAGTGAGGAGGAGGCAGTCCCTGCCGACGACGGGTACGCGCCAGGCCTGGTTGGGCCTGGGCAGGGCGGCCACCCGCCGGGGGTCAACGCTGCCGGCCACCGCAACCACCCTGGCAACCTACCGGGCGACCTGGGCACACTCCAGCGGAAGGATCTGCAGCTTGTGAAGGATCAACTCGGCCAGATCCAGCAACAGCAGAAGGCTATATCGGCGCTGATCAACCGACTACGCCAGGACCACAATCAACTGTACCAGCAGGCAATGGCCTTCCAGAGCATGCACGAGCGGCACGAGAACTCGATCAACGCTATCCTCAACTTCTTAGCCAACGTCTTTCGCAAGTCGTTGGAAGAGCAGGGCGGGCCGCAGAGCGTGTCCGACCTGTTGGCCAGCATCATCCCCAACGGCAGCAGCCAGGTGCCACAGGGCAGCGTCTTCGACCTCGGCGACGTATTTCACCACCAGCAGCCGACCGCCATGGGCGACCGGGCAACGACCGTCAGCCCGCCTAAGCGGCCGCAGCGGCTCCTGCCCCCAATCCCCACCAGCGGTGGCGGCCGGGTTAGCACGGTGGCGTCCTCGCCTGCCACTACCGCCGCCCCGTCGCCATACACCGGTGGCCTGGGCCAGATGGGCTCCGTGACTGAGCTGTTCGACAGCAACAGTCCGTCTGACACCACCTCGTCTCCCAGCTACCTCAAGAACGAGCTGCGCAACAACCCGCAAGAGGGTATGATGAAGATCATCAACAACCACAACGCGGGCAACCCATCGGCCGCTTCAGCCGGCGGTATCGACCTCTCCGACGTCGCGGCCAAGACGCAAGTCACCATGAGCAGCGACCAGCGCAGCAAAATGCTGAGCATGATGGCCGCCACCCAGCCCCCGACTGCCTCGACCCTCGCCGCCGCCGCCGCCGCCGCTGCCACACCCGTGTCCTCCGGCTTCCCCACCCCGTCCTTCCCCGCTCCAAGCCCATCCTCCGCAACCACCACCACCACCATGCCTCCTCCGCCCTCCGCCGCCGCCGCCGCCACCGCCACCACAAACACGACCATGCCCCCTCCAGCACCATCCAACTCCCTCTCTCCCATCATGTCGACCAACTCCCTCTCCCCCATCATATCCTCCATGCCGCCCCCGCCCTCCCTCCACGACATCTCCATGACCGAAGCCGAGCTCGAGGCCCTTCAGCGCCTGCAGGACGACCAGCGCAGCAAGATCGACAGCCTCTCGCACTTCCTCGGCCCCCTGTCTCCATCCGGCCGCATCCCCGGCATCGACGAGAACGGGAACCCCACCACGGGGACGCACGGCGACGGCTACTTCCCCGACGGAATCGACATCGACCAGTTCCTGGACCCCAGCGCGTTCGCGAGCAGCGTCGGATTCGACAGCGCCGACTTCGGCGGCGTCGGCGGGACGGGCGCGGGGGGCGCGACGGACGATTTCCACTTCAGCCTGGACGGGACGGACTACGACACGAGCGGCGGTGCTGGGACTGGTGCCGGTGCGCATCTGCCGCTTGGCGGACACGTCATCGAGACCTCGTCGGCCGACACGCCTAGCGATGCGGCGACGGAGGATATTTTCAGACATGACCTGGCGGAGAGCCCACTGCCCGATAACAAGCGGCGGCGCATAGGTTGAATGAAATTGTCGGGTTGGTTTCGAGACGAACGGACTACTGAATAGGTAGTTGTGAGCGGGAACTTGAGGCTAGGGAAGTTCAACCGCGTTATTTCTAGGTATCTATTATTTCTTTTCTTTCTCCGCAAAGAGTCGATATGGCGGGAAGGCGGGCCTAAGGGAAGGACTCACAGCAGCAGGTTTTGGAGAGAGAAAGAGAGAGAAACGCAAAATGGAGATTATAGGTACAGGGCTATCATGTTCGGAAACACCCTGTTGGAAGGGATGATATAGTCGGAGGGAGGACAGGGCAGGGCAAGGCAACGCAACGCAACGCAGGGCAGGGCAGAGCGGAACGCCTCTCATATGTTTACTCTGCTGTTCTGTTCTGATGATAAATGACTTTTATTTTCCCGGGCGTTCGGTTGGTAACTCGTTGGGTCTATGGCATCATTCACAATGCCCGACACATGGATGGGCACATTATCAAATGAGGACTACCACATCCTCAGGTAGGCAAGCTAGATGGGTATGGAGGCAGGATAGCGGCGGGCATAGATAGGTAACAATCAACGGGTGCAGTTAGCGGATTTCTAACGGTCGAAACTGTCGAATCAATATACTGATGGCGAGAAGGACTCGCTCCTTATTGGTTCCGTAGTCTCAACGATATTGATGGTTTCAGGCTTCCTCGCCGTCCAAGTCAGCTTCGTATCTTGTCGTCCTACGTTTTGCAGGCTGGATCTTTGGTGATCAATAGACCTCTTAAACACCCAGAAGAACCAGAAATCCATCCTAACGTCCCGGACGGTTGTTGACACATTGTAAATGCTTTCATACTTCATATCGACTATTCGAGGCCCCAGAGCCAGCCAGACACAGGAGGGACTGGGGCATGGAAACATGCTAGCTGTGACTGCCACCTAAGGGCCGTAGGTAGGTGTAGGTAGGTAGGTTACTTAGGTAGCGTTGATGTTGATATACATGAAAACGGCACGCCTCGTATCGACCGCCGTTTTTGGTAGGAAGACTCTTCCAATCGAAGAGAGGTGGAGGTGGCCAGGCATCGCAGGACGCCGGAGACCCCATCGAGCTGTCTTGTCTGTCCGTCCCTGACAAGCACCTTCTCGCTCGCCCATCCATAAGCCGATGGATGAAGATGAGGTCATGCTCGCTGACCCGGCAGGAGGCGGACGTCCGGATCCCAGTTCTCCTCCATCCGTCCATCCATCCATCCTGCCCGTAACCAATCCGAAACCAACCAAACCCGGCTGATTGCTCGGTCCCGTCGAGTGAGCGAGTGCGAGAGCGATGACCACCACTCATATCCAAGAAAACGTATTGAGCAACCAACCGCCGGTGAAGACACAAACAGAGAGGGCGCAATGCTATTTTCCTCCCCTGTCTTCGCAAAAAGACCGACCAATCCCAAAATCCACGCCCAGCTTATGCCATCAATTCCCATCTCTTCAACTTCCCTCATGTCCCTCCATATGCTGCGCCAGGCCTGCCTGATGATTGATTCGATATCCATCCATCCATGCCAAATATCCAAGAAACACCCTCCCACAAAAAACATCCCCCCCCCCCCTCCTCAAATACATATGCTACTAATGACAGTGAAGAGGAATAGAAAAGAATCGGCTCGAACATCGATCAACAATCCATTTACTCCAACGAACTCCTTCCCCCTTTTCCATGCCCTCTCCTATCCCGGATGAGTTTCCAAGTTGTGGAATCCAAGATTCGGGGAGCCGGTACCTGTTAAGTCCCGGACGCCACACGAACATACGCTATGCCCTGTATGGTATGTAGGTGGTGTAGTGCAGTGCGGTCGCCGGTGCTGTGCTGCGTGCGAATCACGGCCTTTCCATCCCACTCAGCCCTGGGACGCTAGGGCTGACGGGGGATGGGCTGCATCCAATGATGACCCGAAGATCCGCGTTCTGTCGCTCTTTCTCTTTCTTGTCCACCCTGTATTTCCTTTTGCTGCTGTTTCGGCTCCTGCAATTTCAGCTGCTGTGTGTACCAGGTAGGTCCCCGTACTTTTGCTCGTAGGCCTCAGCCAGCCAGCCACGTGGCCGCGTGGGCTCACGTGAATTTCATCAACTGCCATTCGACGCACAACTCCCGAATCTTCCGGGCGACATAAATATATGCGGTGACGGATGCTTCTTGCGTGCGCGCAGGGCCTGTCGTCCCAAAAACACTTCTGTGGATGTTGGGATGCGTCGGCGCGGTAGGGGCCCACCCATCTACCGTCGTCTGATAGAGGAGGACTCCCGAGACCCAGGGCCCCGAGCGGCTGAAAATGGTCGAGAGATAGATTGGACGCCACTGTCGTCAAAGTCTCGCAACATTGATTCTTGCGGCTGATGATACTGCTGTGCTGCTGCTGATAGACGGCTGTTGCTGAAGGCTGGCAGCTGATGTGGCGCTAGAGTACTACTGGACAGCAGTCAACGGTGGCAAAAACAGGCCACCTGTAGTAAGGCAGTCTGTGCCTGGGTGGTGGAGTGTTTCCCCGAGGCGAGCCACTCTGTGCTCGATTGGCACCGGATAGATACCTCGGTATCCAGCCACTGTGAGAGGCATGGGAGGGCTCCGAAGGTCTAGTGACGCGGCATGAAAACGACACTGCAGCGTGTTGTTGATCATTGTGTCTTTTTCGTTTCGCTGTTTGTTTGCCCTCCCTCCGCTCCTTTCCCAACCAAAGCGTAGACTGTCAAGCGCAGACTGAATGCTCTTACTCCGGCGAGCAAACGCTCATGTGTGAAGTCGAGAAAGGAGCGGGGATTTTTGGTCTGTCTGTTCCTGCCAAAACCAAAAAAGTCGGGCCGGCGCGATGGGCGTGCGACCCGGTTTTCGCCTTTTTACTCGATCAAAGGCTTCTTCTGGCCGCCGACGATGCAGAGCCCGAGGTGGCGGAGCGAGTCCGACTGGTTAGGGCGCACGATGCTCGGAGCGGGCACTAGAGGGTTGTGCAGGTCGACGAGTGACGCGTCCTTGGCTGCTTGGTCGAGGGCCTCCATCTCCTCCTTGCAGGCCTGCTGGTCCATCGGGCAGATCACGATGGGCTGCCTGAGCGTGATGTCGCGGGCGGCGCTCATCGA
Source organism: Ophioceras dolichostomum (assembly GCA_003049485.1). Taxonomy (NCBI): domain Eukaryota; kingdom Fungi; phylum Ascomycota; class Sordariomycetes; order Magnaporthales; family Ophioceraceae; genus Ophioceras; species Ophioceras dolichostomum. Next base: position 119,097 of record PYST01000013.1, read on the forward strand.
GGCCTGAATTTTATTGAGACAGGAGTTAGTAAGCTAGCTGGAGCGGCCATGGAATTGAAGTGGGAAACGGGAACAGGAGAAAATGGGAACCGCACGCACCTTGATAGTGAGGAAGAACTCGACCTTGTACAACGTGGAGGTCGTGGTGAAGGAAGTAACCTCGTGGTTTGGGAACTTCGACGGCTCCCCTCTGCGCATGATGCCTTCAGCGTCCCTCAGATCTCGGGAGGGGAAGACCAGGCCCAGATTCGTTGTGTAGCCTGCCTCAGGCATCTTGGCGCCGACAGTCTGGGTGTGCTTCGCTATCCTGTTGACCTTCTTCGTCGGCTCGTCGCCCTCTGGGTTGTACGTAATCTCCTCCTCGATTCCCAGCGTGATCTTGTTGATGGTGACCCGCCGAGCTTTGTTCATCCAGTCCGGATTTGGCGCCAGCTTTATGTACACAGTGATGGGGTCCAAGGGTCCGTAGCTCCAGCGCGGGAGCGAGATGCCGAGAGTGACCACGTTGTCGGCTGTCGCGATCTTGGATTCGGGTCGGTTGTACATGCCGAAGGTCGACAGCGTGTCGTACCTCTGCAGCGGCAAGGGGAAGTTGTACTTGTTCTGTTGACTGGGCCCCTGCTGGACGGTCACGATGAGCTCGTAGTAAGTCTCGGCCGTGCGGCTCGGCAGCTGCAGCGATGCTGGCGGTATCCTCCGGTTTGACTCCTCGCCTCCCCTGCCGAATGGTATGAACAACACAAACGGCAGGTCCATGGCGATGACGCTTTCGAAATCCCTACCATCATGGCAGCGGAACAATAGGTGTTCCTTGCCCACGATGTCCGTCGTTTCCCTCCTCGGTGTACCCAGGTGCTTCTTCGCTACGTTGTCGGCCGCGGGGTGTATCGACTCTCTTCGTTGCAGGCATATCCTCACGAGTGAGATGGCTACGGGCATCGAGTATCCTTGCGACGGCCGGATTTCGACCTTGCCTTCTATTCGAGGCTGTGACGGAGGGTTGCATAGTGGTTAGTGATCGGCGCTGGCTTACTGGCGCTTGAGCCCTGGGCGATGCGACCGGATCGAGGTGGGAGACGAGAGGCGGGTCGCGATGGGAGAGTGAAGCTAGACCGCGGTGATTCATTCATGCCCCAACTTACCAATGTCGCGGATATTCCAGGATAGCCGACCAGGAAGCTTCGGTTGGGCGGGCCTGAGACCCTGACTGAGGCCGCCATCCTCCGCTGATCGGCTCGTGGAATGTGATCGCTGTCTCTCGGTGCGGCGGCAGGAGACGGCGGCCGCGCTCGCTCATTTGCATGCGAGCCTGCGACGAGGCTCGGCTTAGTGACAGCCTCCCGTCTGATGTGGGCGCTGGCGCGCGGTCCAGAGTGTCGGGATCGTCGGTGTACGTGGTGTAGAGGATCGCCGTGGTATCTCCTAGGTATTCGTGGAGGTTTTGGTGCCAGGTAAGAGGTGGTGGGAGGAGGCGCAAGCAAGGTACGGTTTTTTTTTCACTCTGAGGGCGACTGTTTAGGCGTGGTAGGGGGAGTTGGGGAGTGAGGTTGGTCGCTGAAGGTATGATAGTAGGTCTAGGCTGTTGTCGATGTGGGGTAAGACGGGTCTCCCTCAATCTCACGATTGCAATTTCAACGGCAGTCAAGCGAGTAAGCGCTTGCTAGGACAGCTTGGTAGGTAGGGCAATTCGGGCTTCAGAAGATAGGTAGCCCAAGGGTGTCGGTTGACCAGCAGTCGATGTACACAAACAAATTGACAAGCTGCGACTGGTAGTTCACCGGTTCAGGAACTTTCATGTTGCGAGAAACTCTGCGAACACCACTGTGAGGGTGAGGATTGCGCTGAGAATGCGGGCCGACGTGGGCGTCTAGGACAGGTCGCCGGAGAGCGTGATATGGTCGGCTGGTGGTGGAGCTGAAGGGTTGGGTGAGGCAGAGACAACACGGCCTGGACTTAGTGCGTGTGTGCTGTGTATGTGTGCTGCAAAAGGGAATAGTTGATGATGGGATGGATTGATAGGCTGCAGATGCGATGCGATGCGGTGCGTGCGGTGCAGTGTGTGCCCCAATCAAAGAGGATCGAATTGATGTGCGGCGCTTTTTACGTTGCTTCCGGGCGGGACTTGCAGGAGCGCTGTCGACAGGTTTCTTTCTTTCTTGCCTCTGGCCTTTTTTTTTTTTCCCCTAAAAGTTTCCCTGAGAAGAGTCAGATTGCCGTCGTGCTCGGCTCTTGCATCAACTAACCAGACGCTTCTGTGTCGAGAGTATTAGCCGTGTATTCCATGCGGTCCAGTTGAGTCGTATTACTGAAAGGCAAGGCAGCCTGGCCACGGCGACCTCAGCTCTGGAAGTCCATATGCGGCAATTCCTCCTGCCGCGCCTCTCGCCTCTCGGAGAGCGCAACGCTGTGCACAACATACTTCAATTGTCCTGGTTTCTGCTCCTTCACACACGGTTAGCGGCTCTCAGGGTGTGCTTTTCGGATGACTATTCATCATCTGACAATCTCGTGGATTCTAGCCCTTGGCCGTTGGTTTAAACGGGACTGGTCTAAATCACATACACCGCCGGCCAACGGAGACTGGACATCACGTGGAGCAGCACGTGGAGCTCAACCCGCTCAGCTCCCGAGTCTTGCTCGTCATCAATTTCGTCGCCACACCAGTGCTAGAGTAGCCGTTTTGACTCTGATCATAAATTGTTGCAGATGAGGACTATCGAAAAGGCTAACATCGCGGGTTCTGCCAAGATCGAGAAAGACTATCATGATGCAAGATATTTCACCGAGAGCCGAACACTGGTGGGAAATGAGAAGCTGCTTTTGGCTGACCATTCAGAAACATCCTCCGTTCCCCTCTTCATCACTCGTGGAAGCTGTCACGCCAGCAGAGAGGGGGAAACACCGTGGGCAGCGGGGCAGTGCACCTCTTTTCCACGCCGCCGCCACCACGACCAGGATAGAAGGCGGCACAGTTTCTTCAGGAACACTTTTTCGTGTCCTCCTCCTCCTTGCAGACATTCGAGTCAAATTGGATACCGAGGTACCGAATACTGTGGTATGGTGGGCTCTTTTTTTTTGCGAGCGAGCATATTTGATAGAATAAGTAAGCCATCATCAAGCACACCTCGCGCCAAGGCCCCTCCATGACTTTTCTGCCTTACTTGCCTGCAGAGACAGGTGCATACGCGCCTAGCTTCAACCCACCCTTCTGTGTGCTACTTAGTGCTACTCTATCATGCACGAACACCACCCAACTTAGAAGCAACTTACCCAGGCGTGGTTGGCAACTTAATATGCGCGATGGAGGGTAGCATCACCATCAGCGACGTTGGAACCTCTCACGGCAATGCAGGCAGCCGGGGCAGACAAACTGTCATCCCACATTTTTTTTCTGCGCACACCAGACTGAATGGGCGGCCATCTTGAGTTGGGAATATGGGGGCGAGCAGGGCCGCCACCAGTACAGCACAAACCCTCATCCGCCATCAAGCACTTTATAGACAAGCCAACGTCTCTAGAAACCCACCTAAGATTCTGAACTGAGCGAGGCCTCGACATCTCTTTAATTCACCAATGGTAAAGCTACCTTAAATTTTATTCAGAGGGGCGGACATAGGGAGAGACAATAGTCGACATTACTCCCGCAGTGATAGTCTGATACATGGTTAAACCCCTTGCTGACGGTGTCCCATAGCCTAGGTGCTAGACAACCTTTGCGGATGGCCCGTTTCAAGTAGCCTGTTGTGCTTTGATTATTAGGTAAGGAGGTAGAACTTACACAACTCGTTTTCATGTTCTCGTTTTCTTTATAAGTCCGTTATACGACAATGAACAGGAGTAGTGTTCTGAACAGCGTGTTCAACCAAACCTTCGTAATACATTTTCATTCCAAGGAAACATCCGCCTGCCCACCCTGCTATATTTTGCCATAATCCAACCTTGTAAGTGGTAGCCTTTAATTGACTCCCGACATGGACGTAGTTGTTCTAATGCCTAGTTTGAGCTGATTTTGCCAGCCTGAGAGCTGTAGCTTATTTTCAACTTCGATTTCAAGTACGAGGAGCTTAGTGTTCTAGTAAAGTCCAAGTAAGATTTCACGGCTAGTTCGACTTGCCTCATAGTGTAACAAGCGAGAATGACGGAAAGCATTACGGAGTTCCCTCCTGAATGCGAGGAATAAGTGTATACGGGGAAGAACCGCCGAATCGGAATGAGTTGCGGTGGCCATGTTAAGGAACGTTGCGGCAACAAATTTGATCACCATCATGACTGAGGTGAAAGAAGCAGAGATGTGTAAAGAATACGATGGGCCAGCTATTCCGAGGGCAGGTGGGAGTCTGTTGATCAAAAAGTTGAAAATGCTAAGGTGAGGGTTGTCTATCGTCTTCATGTGAGGGCCTGGGACTTACCTCGAGATTACCTAACTGCCCCATAGCGGGTAGAAAAAACGATCTCAAATGCTCGTATGATTCCGTTGAGTTTTTGGAAATGCGTTCGAAATCCTTTTAATATAATGTGAAAGGACGGATGGATCAAGAGGTGATGTCCAACGACTACAGAAGCGTTACAAAATGTTTTTAAGACCCCAAAATATGAAGAGCAATCTCCAGAAACCGGTAGTGGAGGCTAGGTGTCTAGAGGTGATTACCGGTTGCTTGTTGGCTGGGGACCAAAAGATGCGCGCATCGTGGACTGTTTATAAGGGGTGAGCACCTTCCGCAAACGTCGGTGTGTAGGGAGAAGAAAGGTCAGAAGGCTGACTAGGCTAGATTGCGAAGGCTGTAGGCACTTCCCTCTAAATAGGCAATTTAGTTCTGAATAGGTGTAAAGGAACACGAGAAGGGGAACTTCATCAATCACCGAATAGAGCCGAGTTTGAGATCTAAGGTTAACTACTACCTAGGGCTTCAGGGTTCCTGATGAGCGCGTGGGAGAACGGCACGAACCTTGAGGATAGCCGTGAAGTTGACCAAAGAGCTCAGCCTTCATAAAAAATGACCGAAAGCATGTGAGTTACCCACTAGTGGCCTACATGTGGTGAACGATAAGCAAGCCTTGCTACTACGGATCAATACTCGTCAAAGGGTGAAGCGTGGATGATATGAGGCTCATATACCGGCAGGTCTAGGCGCTTCTCCTGGAGCACCCTGGTACGTGGCGAGGTTGGCAATGGCCCGGGCATCTCACACCAAGTAGGTACATACCGCCCAGAGAGTGCTCCTCCTCAACTCACAGCTAACTTACGCATTCAGCTCTGCATCTGCAAGCTCAACGCTAATGCGGAATGGTGAGTGCTACGTGTTCCTTTAGCTTGGAGCGTTGCGGAGTGAGAGGAGGGGGAACTGAACTGGGAGCTAACTTGCTCTGAGGGGGCTGCGAATGTTAAGAGTAAGATCCTGAAGAAGTAGTGCTGGGCTGAGAATGTGCAGGGGCGTCCATAAAATCCTTCGACATTTCTTAAACCTATGCTTTCACCTGGTCCTTTGGGCTTAGGTACGTGGCTACTGTCTTGGATGGCCCATCGATCGCTGCTGAGAATTGTCATGATGACTCCCCATTCCTTTCATATAGCCTTTCTGAAGAAAAAGGTGTGTGATGCCGGGGCGAACCGGGGTGGTGATGGCAAGGAAGAATGAACCGCAACCCGAGGACCGCTGTCGCATGTTTGCGTGTAAGTGGACGTCTCAATAATAGCGGATCAGCGGGAACGGTTATGAACGGGACTCCGTTGCCGTTGCCATAAATGTGGGGCAAGGACCCGGCCAGAACTTCGTCGCGAACACAAGCTTTCTTCGCGTTCACGGTTGCCACAATCGATCATCTTCGCCGCCTTAGCAGTTCCATTTTCTTCTTCAGTCGTTCGCTGTTCCGCGCACTATAATCATGTCGGTGACACTACACACTACCGTCGGCGATTTAAAAGTCGAGGTTTTCTGCGAAAGCGTTCCTAAGACGGCAGAGGTAAGTCCTGGCTTCTCTGATGGTTGACCCCTGGCGCATTATGTGTGATGGTTCTTTCCTAGCGTACCTAGGTAGCTGACGCAATATTTTTCTCTCTCAATAGAACTTCCTGGCTTTGTGCGCCTCCAACTATTACGACTCGTCGCCGTTCCACCGCTTGATACCAGGCTTCATGGCCCAGACTGGCCAGCCGGGCAACCCCACGCCCGAGAACCCGAAAGGCGGGCAGTCGATCTGGGGAGGCGCGTTCGAAGATGAGATCCGCCCTGCGCTGCGGCACAACGAGCGCGGCGTGTTGTCGATGGCGAACAAAGGGCCAGGGACCAACGGGAGCCAATTCTTCATCCTGTTTGCGAAGGCGCCGCACCTCGACGGCCTGAACACCGTTTTCGGGAAACTGCTCGGCGACGACAGTCTCCGCACACTGGCCAAGCTCGAAGTCGTGGATGTGGACAAGAAGAATAGGCCAAAGGAGAAGGTCATTATTGAGAGTGTCACGGTTCACGCGAACCCATTGGCGGGCTGAGGCGGGCTGAGCGGCAGAGTCCTGCCAGAATTTAAAAAAACATCGACGGCAAAAGGGGCGCGAAAAGCGCATTGTCCTGGGGAGGATTATGAAATCGCATGCCGAGGCTCGGCCTCACTTGCGCCCGCGCACCCTCAAGGGCCGGGCCATCGTCTGCCATCGATTATGGCACTGACAGCGCCTCCGAGGGGCACGATGATGCCCATGTTGCCAACACTAGCCCCGCAGTGAGGTACTGACCTAGCCGTGCTGCTGGCGAACTAGACAGTTCAACCTCATCTGGGATGTTAGAATGCTCCCGCTGCTCGAGTGTTAGGAGGGAGCTTCGCTCGTTCAACCTTTAGTTGACAAGCCTACTCTTCCTCCTCCTTATGTCGCACTAGGTGGAGCGTGGCCTCCTGCCAATCCCGAGCTTTGGAGTCGTTTGGCAGGCTTCCGCCCAGAGTTAGAATTTTATTCTCACCCTATGAGATGGCAACGTTATAACAATCTTTGCTTCCCGAGACTTGCCCAATATTGCGTTCACGCTGATCTCTTCGTCCCAAACACTTCCATTGCTAGAATAGTCCATCGGAGTCGGCGGCGCATCCGTGATGTTTCTTGCATCATCAGAGTGATGAATCGGGTGGCCAATGATAGGGTCCACTTAATAAATCTACGGCGGGGTGAATTAATTGGCCACCCAAGAACCTTTTTCTTGGGAGCTCTGACTCCCCTGGAGCTCCAGACATCACGATCGCTAAGGTGAGCTACAATATTCTCTCGTCGCTCAATATTCTACATGATCTAATTCCACTGACAACGAGGATTTCCAGCTTTTCGTTCTTCCTAGACTCGATTTGATCGGCGGCATGGCGCTAGACGACGACGACGACGACAGGCCATCATTGCCTACTCCGGCGGCCGCAACCACCTCTGATGAGGGCCCCTCGGCTGAGGACGCGCTCGAGGACGAGGTCCAAGACTTTGCCCAGTTCTCGTATCTTTTCAACAAGAAGAGCTTCTCCGCCCAGACTATTCGCAAGGGAGAGAAGGACTTCGAAGAGCATGGCACGCTAGCGCAGAGCAATGCCCTCGAACAGAGCCGCCAGGCAATGGAGGATGTCCTCAGCTACACGAGGGTTCACAGGCTGAACAATTGGTGCCGGGGTTGGTACATCGCGGATGCATGGGCCGATCACGAGGAGGAAGCGACTGCCACTCGCGACAGAGACGAGGATGTGCATAATCATGAAGAACAGGCTGGGGCAGGCAGTGCGGCTGCCGTTGAGAAGCCCGAGCCCAAGCGCGGGGCGCATTCCCAGCACCGCGTTGTCGCTGTGGATGTGGAACTGGGCAGGATGTTCGGCTCGATGGGGAGGCACATCCCGAACGTGCAGAAGACCCAACCCGGATGGAACAAGCTGTGGCTTCTCCCGGAAGAGGCACTCTTTTTGGTTGAGCGTGGATCGCTGGACCTGTGGTGGCCCTCGCGTCCTCTCGCGGACATATTCCCCATCGCCAACCGTGAACCTGTTGACAAACAGGATGGTCATGGAAAGAGTGCAGAAAAGCCGACGCCGCCCTCACCCAGGCCTGCGGACCCAGATGACTACGACTTCGGTCTCCCGCTCAGCCTCCAGGCAGCCTATTCTCTGCTAATCGGAGTTGAGGGGGACAGGGGCAAAGTAACGCTGGAAAAGTACCAGGTCTACGCAAACCTCAGGAGGAATGGTTATATCGTGCTGCGGGCGCCTCTTATATCACAGCCTTCACTCCCTCAACCGTTCTCGCAGCTAGTGAGGCTACAGCCGACGCTTTGGCAGTGGCTGTTCTCACTATTATCACGTCGGGAAGCGCAGCCCGATCCACCACCACTCGGCCCCTTGGTGCGGCCAGGCTTTTACCGGTCATACAAGCCTATATTCGAGCAACTGGCCGTCATCCCGCGCCACAGGCTGGACTCACCAACCCCCCAGTCGCACGATGAAGCGACGCATCCGCCCTCCAAACATCCTTTCCGGATCCACTTCCACGTGTGGAAAGCATCCGGAGATACCTTCTCCAAGACGCGGCCCCGCAGCCCAGACTTCCACATGGCGACCATCGACGCGCGCACAACTTCTGTGCCCACCCTCGACGAGGCCTCGCTACTCCTGCAGTCGAGCCCCTGGGACCCTCCGAAGGAAGCATGGCGCAGCGGTAGCGGCAGCGGCTCTGGGCCGGGGGCAGCACAGCCGGGGGGAGGACACCATCTCTACACCAGGCTGAAGCACGGGTACCGCAACGTTATCCTCGCGGTCGTCGACAACGGCCTGGTCAACTACCTCAGGTTCGCCGAGGCGGCCTTCGGCGAGGAGCCGATCTGGCAGCGCTTCGACTCTAACGTGGCGCCGAGGGGCGGGAAGTTGGGCGGCGGCGGAGCCAGGAGGGGAAGAGGCGGCGGCAGAGGTGGCGGGCCGGGCCGGGGCCGGGGCCGAGGCCGGGGTGGGGGTCGAGGTGGGGGTGGGAACGGCGGTGCGGGACGCGGGAGGGGAGGATGACAATGATTATGCGAAGTGGTACGATACCCTGCTTGGAATAAACACACTTCGTCGTTTCCAGTACATTGTTTGGAGCAGTATGATGCGTGATGACCACTCAATGACGAGGTATCAATGGTCAAGTTATGGCTCTAAGTCTAAGTAAGGGATCCTCTCATGGATGGTATGGTAGGGATTGTATGAGGCCAACAACAAAACGGGAGTCATCCCGTCTTCTAGGCTTTGCTTTTGCACATGGTTTAGCCTGATGAGTGAGATGGCTGTCTGAGGCATGTTTTGTGTGTAAGGCGTACGCACGCACCGTGTGGCCTGGTTTGTAGTGTGGGTGGAATGGGAGCGGCCGCTCAGCCGCAGAGCAAGCCTACATAAAGTAGAATCTTCAAGAGTAGAGTAGGGAACCGGCCGGCTCTGAGGAAGAGGTGAATTCTACGCGGCTTCGAAACATGACACTAAATACCTAAGTTGCCTGTGCCTAGGTACGGGTAGGTCCCTGAGCACAACTTCGATCGCTACCTTAGGTACCTAGTAGGCCGTGGAGTTCCGCTGAAACAGTTTGCGCACTGTCGCTTATCAGCAATCTCACCCATGCGAGGCCGATGAAGCGGTTGGTTACACGGTTTTATTGGCTGGTTTCTCTTAATTCTTGCGTCTCTTTGTTGTGGGTTGGAATAAAGCAAGGGACAGCATTTCTGTCCCGATCCTGCACATTGGTCTAGTTGCAGCAGTTGGTTGTTCCACAAATCGCCTTGGGTGCTAATGTTTCGCTGTTGTTGATTTGACATTGGTTGCTTTACATTCTTCAACTTCGAGCAATTCTTAGCAGGACGGACGGACAGGTGCATTCTCGCTTCCTAGCATTTTGGGGTTTGTGAGTGGGCGGCAGCGATTGAGGCTTTCCGTAGCATGATTTGTTAGGCACTGACGCCAAATAGGGAGGAGCATTAAAGCCTATAACTGGGATGCAATGCTACCAATAAGAACTGCAAAGTGCGCAGGATTAAAGCTCGGAAGATAAAGTTCCAAGGCATGAGGGGGTGGGTAGTAGAGCGTCGAAGGATGGTCGGAAACAAACTGTTAGTTAGGTGCGAAATGGTCGCGGGCCATTTGTGAGGCGGGCCTCCACAGCCTGATGATAATTGCCGTGGCCTCATCAGCACCCTTCTTTTCTAATCAAGTCTCTCTTTCCCACAGCAGCACCACTCGGGTGAGCGAACGCCAACGCCCTGATGTTGGTCCAGAGGAATTTATGCAGATAGAGAAGAGGAGAAAAAGGACAACAGACTTCATGATGAAAGGAGTTGGTATTTGTTGCGTCTGTTGTCTTGGGACCGCGCATTCGCTGAACCACCCTTTCACCCTCAAGTTCTTTGGGTTTCCGGGACGGAATAGAGGGATACTTAGGGTGGGGGGTTGGTTGTTTTGGCTTAAAAGGCAACACTGAATGGGAACTTGGCAGGGGCACAAGTCCACTCTGTGTGGTACATCAAACCGATATGAGCACACAATAATCCGACTATGTACTCTCCTATCCAATCGAGCCGGCCCCAAGAGCCTCTCTCTCCGCCCTTGCGATCGCTGAAAGGATGACTTTAAGGTGCACCTCCCGGACTTAATTTCATCATCAGCCCAGACCTACTCGCGCCTTTCCACCCCCCCGAGATTCCAGTTTCTTTTAATTCCTGATTTTCCAAACCCCTCAATCACAATCATCCATTCTCTTTCGGAAACTACCCCAAACTGGCAACAACTCTCAAAGAATCCTTCCATCCGATCTATTATTTCTTACCTAACTTATCTCCCCATCCCGCTCTCTTTCATCAAATCTGAATCCCGTCTTCTTCCCAACCTCTCTCTCTCCCCCCTCAGCCTGAGCTTCTCCATCTCTCTATTTCTCTCACAGCATTTGGCACTGATTAGCACTTTTATTTTGTTTGCCGTGCAAAGTTTCTAGCCTGCGAAATAGCTGGAAGGAAAGAGTGTCTGGGGTTCTCTTATCTTTCTGACGGCAACTTCCCGCATCTGCGCTCAGTTGCCATTCGTTTGGGGAAGAGGCGAACCGCAGCAGAAAGCAACCACCCGACCCGCCCTACCGAAACCCCAACCAAGGCAAGTTGAGAGCAGCCCACTCGCGACGCAGCTTCAATCACACTGCCAAGATGGCAGCTGCTGAAGCGCAACCCGCGCCGCCAGACCTAGACCTGGCGGATGCTGATGAGGCGGCGGACACACCCAAGTTTGCCGCGACAGGTAAAGAGGAGGAGGAGCCGCAACCCGAAGAAGACCTGATGAAGGATGAGAAGTAAGTAGAATTTAGCTTGTTGTTGTCTTCTGGGGCGACGAAATCACCAATTAGTCCCACATATTCTCGATTGCTTTCTTTTCGTTTGCACTTTTTCATTTGCACCTGTCCCTATTGCTGCTGGCTAGCACGGCTAGTACCGAGGCGGGAGCGTCCATCTGCCCTGCTTCACGCCGAGCTCCTGGGGCTTGAAGCCTTAAGTTATTCTGTCTTCCGCAATGCGCAACATGGCTACTAGATGACGTCCTCAGTTCGAACATCGTGCCTTCCCAAACCTCAACTGCTCTTTCCCATTTTATTCTGCTCACAATTTCTGAAACCCACCACTCACCAGGGCAATATCAGCTGTCCTTCTACCCTGTTCCTTGCTTGGCCTAGTGGGCTTCGGTTGAGGTTACTCTCATCATCAATCCATCCTTCTCTCTTTCTGCTTCTATCGCCCACCACACCTAGCCCAGGCCGCCTTGCCTTGCGGATGTCGCACTGCGAGCTGCTACAGGTACCGTCCTAATATCAACACCTGTAAGTGTCTGTTGTCCGCCGCGTCTTCTGCATGTCACATACCATTCGCCCACCGAATGTAGCAGGAGCATGCACAGGCTGGGGAAATCGACAAAATTTGCCCTGAATTGTTCAACCCTCCAACGACAATCTCAAGCATAGCGCAACTCGCGGAGGTTGATCGAGGTCCCTATGTTTACTATGTCGTCACACCCACCGAGTTGGCCCCAATGCTAGCGAGGCTTTTAGTAGTTCTTGAGCCGGGTCGAGCAAGTTCTATGAGCTCAACTCAGCACAGCTTGGCAGCGTCAGCTTTCCTCTCTTGTACTGCTTTTTCAGGCAATCGTCCATGGGCGTCATTGGTCAATTCTTCATCGCCCCCAACACAACCATCCAATCCATTCATATCATTCACTTTTTGGGCCGTAGCCTTTTGCCATGACCGATGTCGTCGTTCTATCAACGGCGCAGCTGTCATTCACTTCCCAGCACGTTTCAATTCCCATTGCCTTTCGGCCGTTGCTTGGGGCCCCAGTTCCGGCGTTGATCCCCACTCCATTCAGTCGTCCCATCTGAACCACCTGGCATTGCCGCACTTGTTTCTTGAAGCCTTTGGACCATTGGCGTTACCGATACAGCGACGATACAGATCGCGAGCTAACACTCATGGCTGGTTCAAGAATGAGCATCTCGCCCCCGGTGACAAGCGGCGAACCCGTCGTTGACCCAGGTGAAGACGACGACGAAGCCGGCGATGACAACCTGAGTCCGCCCCCAGACTCCCTCAGTTCTATGTCTAGCATCACCCCAGCGAACAACAACAGCAGCAACACATTTGAGGACGAGATAGTGGTCGGCACCAAATCCAACGGTCTCAAAGAGTCCCCCACCCATGGTGGGCAGTCCGACCGTGAGGACGCTGACTCGGACGACGGTGATGGTGACGAGGCCCCCGTCACTTCTCCCTACCCCAAGCGGAAGCGGAATTCCGTGTACAGCAGCCTCAACGAGGACAGGGCGGACGAGATGGCCACGCCTCCCTACGACGATGCCCCAATACCCGCTCATCCTAAGGCCCGCACACACGGCCTAGGAGCTGTCAGAGGCATCAAGATTGGCTACTGGCGCGACTCCAACGTCCCCGACGAGATCGACAAGCATAGTGTTATTGGCTTTATTGATGTTCGTGATCGTCTGCGGACTCGCATCCAGCAAGTCTCTCGGGCCAACAAGCTCGTGACGGACAAGTACCCTCTCCCGCCTGGGCCAGGCGGCAGCTGGGTCACCTTCGAGCGTATCGTTTTTGAGCCGCATCTCGTTAACCTCGATCACCACCAGATTAAGGAGTACGTCAAGGTGCGTAACGAGCTGATGGCCAACGATAAGACGGAAGAGGATGTGAAGGAGAACGACAAGGCGGCGGTCAAGGAGGCCATCCGCCGGGTCCAACAGAACCCACCCCCGGACACGGCCCTCGTGCCCGCCATCGCCTATGGCGTCGACATTCCCGAGCATGCCCTGCAGAACAAGACCGAGGCGAAGAAGCGGCGTCTCAACAACGGTGGTGTCGCGCGGGCCCCGCTGGCCCCGAATCCTCAATCTCTCGGGGCAGATGCCGGCGCCGCCAATGGCGATCCGGTCCTGGACCCGCTCCCAGGCCGACGTCCCACCAAGGTCATCATCGGATACTGGATCCGCTCCAGCGAGCCCGACCCCCGGGACAAGCACGCGGTCTTCGGTATCCTCGGTGCGAACGACATGTTCAGAGTCAAGCTCACCCGCCAGACCCGCGACGGTCGTCCCGTGACCGGCAACTTCCCGCAGGGCGCCGGCGCGCTGTGGATCCCGTACGAGGACGTCAGGATGGAGCCTCACCTCCGGGAGCTCTCGCGTCCGGAAATTAAGGAGTACTGTCGCGTGCGCCAGTACCAGATGGACATGGGAGAGGACTCCAACGACGTCGAGGAGAACATCTCCAAGGCCGTGCACGAGGCGCAACGCCGCGCCGCCGCCCTCCGCCAGGGCCAGCTGATGGACTCCTCCGGCGCGATCTCGTCGCCGAGGTTCCATTCTGCCGGCGGCCTCAGCGCCAGGGACCGCGCCGCCTCCGCCCAAGAGGCTGGTGCCCAGCGTCGCCGCGGCGGCGGCATCGCGGCTGCTGCGACAAGCGACGACGAGGGAGACCCGCGGCAGTACACGGGCGGCCACGAGCTCCGCGCCGACCGCCGCCGCTCCAGCGGCGCCGTCCCCGAGCTGAAGGACGCCACCGGCCGACCGGTGCGCTACTCGCTCCCCGCGGCGTCGTCGGAGCTCCGCGCCGCCAACCGCTCGCAGCCCTCGCCCCATGCGACCTACAGCGGCGGCCACCCCGGAAAGAACAGCGGCCACCACCACTACGATGCGGTCAGCAGCGACAAGATCCTGAGCAGCAACATCGAGCGCGTCAACTCGCTAGCGCACCACAGCGTTGCGCGCGCGGAGGCGCAGCAGACGCGCATAGACCAGCGCAACGCGCACCGCGAGCAGCAGCAGGCCGCTGCCGCTGCGCACCACGCCGCGGCTGCTGCTGCTGCGTCGCATATGCCGAGCTCACGCGATAATAAGGCGAGGTTCGACGAGAACATGAGCCGGTTGAACAAGGTGTGGGAGTCGCAGGAGACGCATAGGATTCGCTCGTCGACTGGGGGCGCCCCTGCCGGCATGGGGGGCATGGGCGGTGGTGGCGGCGGAGGCGGTTATAGCGGAGGTGGTGGCGGCGGCTACGGTGGTGGTGGCATGGGTGGCATGGGTGGCATCGGCGGCGGCGGCGGACCCGGAAGCGGCGGCCTCATCGTCGACGAGGCGAAGATCTACGGCGGCGTCAAGTACGAGCGGAAGCAGAACGGCCCGTTTGCGGGAAAGCTCGTCAGCCAGGGCACCATCATCTCCATCGATGGGGAGGACTACGTCGAGTATCGCGTGCTTACGAAGCCGTCGTTCTTCTGAGGTTGTCTTGCGTGTCCTGTCCGGCTGTCTTGTCCTGCGCTGTCTTCTTTCCTTCCGGCTTTCTTCCCCCCCCCTCCTCTGGTTTGTTCGGGTGTACCAAAATTGCTCTGGGTTTGGCTTTCGTTTGCCTGCGGTCCTTTTATTCTCTTTCATTTCCTATCCTAGGTTGGCACTTTTCGGACATCCAAGTCCACTAGCCGGCCGCCTTCGATTTCTCTCTCATCACCTCGTCTCCTTTCTTTGCCTTCCCGTGGCGCGAATGGGCAATCATCTAGCGACGGACGACTGGACTTCCGGCAGTTCTTTCCTCTCCTGTGGGGCGGTTGGTTGTCATCGCGGATACCAGGACCCTTTCTTGTCTTCTCTCCTGTCTCCCCTACTTCTCTGTACTCTTTTTTTTTCTTCTGCGACCGACATTTCGCCTCTCCTTCATGCGTTTTGCTCTTTGCTGTTGAGATACCATTTTACCAAGCACCCCTTTTCCCCTGCTCCCTTCCCACTTTCACTTTCTTGCTGCCTTGTTTTAACTCTTTTGTTCTCTTAGTTTCCAGAGAGTTGGGAGGCTTTTACCACTCCTACCACATGACAGAAACTGCCCTCCATCTTGGAAGGGTTTTCACTGCGGCGTTGGGTTTACATATCTGGGTGATAGTAATGAAACTACCTACCATGTACCTATCTAATCATGAGAGCACCTCTAGCTAGATGTGTGCTGAGGATGAGCACAGTGTGCCCAGACGAAAAATTGATCATCGCTTTACTTTTAGAAATGGATCTTGTTAACGGACTAGACCGAGCCGAGTAGGAAGCAATATGACGAACGGGATATGCCATCATCTATACCGGGTATCAATTCCCGCTTCTAACTCTTTCTATTACAAAATGGTCGGCGGATATGTGCACCTACTATCCTCAACTGCCAGCCTCGTTTCCACTTTGCGCTGCTGGCTGAGGCGCGGCTGGCTCTTCTTTCTTCTCTGCAGCCGCATCCTTCTCATACCCCTCAACCTTCATATCAAGCAGACCCAGATCCTCCTCCTCCTCCTCCGTGCGGTCGTAGTCCTCCACCTTCAGCTGCGCGTCCGGCTTGCCTGGGTCGTCGGCGAGGCTCTGCACGTAACTGCTGGCGAGCGGGTCGGTCAGGACGACCGTGAACTCGCGCTGGCCGGCAATGGCGGCGTCAAGGTCGGCGAAGAAGCCCTGCCACCTTGTGCGCTCCTCGGAGCTGAGCGAGTCGCCGCCCTCCATCGAGACGTGGCCATCTACGTTGGACGGGTTAGGCGTGGCGTCGGCCTCGAAGATCTGGCTCTTGAGGTCGTTGCGCACCTGCGTGAGCAGACCCTCCACGGTCGTGAAGCGCCCTCCCAGCGTGCCCGGGTTGACGGCCAGCTTGAGCTCCGGGCACTCGAGCGCGCAGGACTCGGACTTGAGGATGTCGCGCGCGAGGTCGACGGCCTCACGCACCTGCAGGGTGAGCTTGCGGCCCTGAGCGGGGACAGCGCCGCCCGTCTTGACGTCGTTGGACCGGTAGCCGCACTTGTCGCAAACGGTGCTCATAAGCACGACCTGTTTGAAGTGTGGGATATCAACCATCTTCATGTGCGTGACGCAGGGGCGCGTGCAGCCGGGGCAGGTGGCGGGGAAGTTGTACACCTCGTCCGGGATAAGGTTGTCGTCGGCATCCAGGCGGCCCTGGCCACCGACGGGGATGACGCCGTCCGGACCCGACAGGTTCTCGGCGTCGGCGTCCGTGAGGCCCAGGGCGGCGTTCTGCTCGGCAGTCCGCTGGTACTCGCGCTTCTCCCACTTGCCCACACCGTCGCGCATGTCCGGAGCGATCCACGAGTTGCCCGCCGGGTCGTCGACGTTCATACGGAACGGGAACGACCGCCCCGCCAGCATGTCGCGGCCCTTGGCGATCACCTCGGCAATCTTGTCGTGGACCTCCGGCTGGGACTCCTTGCGCGCCGCCTGTCCGGCCTCGAGGTCGTCCACGATCTCGCTCAGCAGGCCCTCGACGTTGGTGAGCTGGCCCCGGCCGGGCGGGACCTCGACGGCGAGCTCGATGAACTTGACGGTCGCCGTGTCGGACTTCACGACCTGCCTCGAGAAGTCATCCATCTCCATCAGGCGCAGCTCGAAGTGCGAGCCCCTCGGCTGGACCGAGCCCGCGGCCTGGATCTCGTTGTTGGAGAAGTTGCAGTGTGGGCATGAGAAGGACATGATGACGATCTCGCGGAAGTATGGGATTCGTGTGAACAAGAGTCGTGTGGTGCCCTGTTGTTGAAGCGAAAATCCGTCAGTACATCAAGCCCGATAGGTACAATGGTGCCAGAGGGAGGGTCAGTACCCGACGTACATTTTCGTGGCAGTTCATGCAAAGCGACTCGATTTCCTCGACAGGGCGAGGCTCATCATCATCGGCGTCGTCTGTTGTTGCGCCGGCAGGCGCGACCTGGTCGACCTGTTGGCCGATCGTCTCGAACAGTTGCGGAGTGTCCGGCACCTGAACTTCTTCTGCGGGAGACATCTTGGGTAATTTCCGGGATTTTTCCTTATGTGGTTTGTAGAGTTTGGCGTCGTTGCGACAAGTGTGATGAACGTATCGAGTCTTGCGACGAGTGGGCGTGAAAGCAAATAATAATTTTTGGAGGGGCAACAACGTCGGCGAGTGGCTCATCGGAGGGGTGTTCCAGAGCGGGGCACAATTTTTTTTTTAGGGGCTACAGGGGCTTATGTCATGCCCAGATCTTCGGGAAGGTTCCGGAAGACGCCCGGAGGAGCTCGGCGATGCAGGCTACCAGCAAGGCTGGAATAGCTTCTTTCAGGTCCTAATGCGCTGCTCTGACTCACGCTGTCGGCTTACCTCTTCGCCATGAAGTCTGCTAGGGTAAGACCCGGCTTTTTCACCGGCTCCCTCTGCGCCTGGCTTAGCAAGGCCTGAAGGCCTGCTTTTCGGCTTTTGGCACGCCTTTTGCTGCCTGCGTTAGCTGAAGTCGAGGGAGTCTTCTCGATGCTACCGGCGTTGCCGAGAGTGCTGAGCTGCGCCGAAGGAGAAGAGCCTGTCCGCTGGGGTATGGCCGTCTTCTTTTTCCGGACTATCGGGGATGGAGACGGCAGCGCGATCTTGGTGAATTGGTGACACATGCCGCAAGTGTAGACCTTCGTCGTGGCCTCCACCGTCTTCGGGCTCCTGCCTGCTTCCGACTTTTCGCCGACTCTCTTCCCGACTCTCGGCCCTGGCTGCTGTCGGCGCCCGCGTTTCTGATTGAGCGCCCTGTCCACTTCAAGTTTGAGCGTATCGCCTTGTCCTGGTATCATAATGTGGCCGCAGCTGGTGCAGGCGTGCTGCTTCTGGACGTCGGAGGAATAGATGTCCTGAGTTAACAGCAGTGAGTTTCGCTGGCGCATCAGATATGCTGACGTCTCGGGTGATGATATTGCCAGCAAGTGCGCCGCATCCGTGAGGAAGCTCGTCTGTCTAGAGATGTGGTCAAGTCGCGCCATGTTGTCGAGGGAACGAAACACGCGCTGTCCCTCGAGCTTGTGAATCACTGTTGTTGTGTCGAAGAGGGTCTCCAACGCAAAGGGAATCAAAATCAAATGAAGTTTGACTAAGGGTGGGGCTAGGGCTCAAAGTGGCTGCCCCTACTTGACACTGAACTGCCGCTCTTCAGAAAGCATCACATTCCTATACTGCCAAGAGGGATAGAGGATTTCGGAGGAAATAATTCGAAGGCTGCGCTTTGGAACTAACTCGAGTCTCGCTTAATTAAGCACGACGAATCTCCCAGGTCAAGTCTTTGATCATGACTTCCTCAGAAGCCTTCTCGTCCCAGCCGACCCACTCGTCCTCAGTGAGTTCCTCTGGTTCCTCTTCTCCTATTGTGAAGTTGGTACCAGATTCGGCGCCTTCCACCAGCCATTTCCCCTGTAATACACACACACAGACACTATCAGTATCAGTATTACCGCATAGGCTCTGTAAGCGATGCAAGTGCAATTAGTTAGAGCTCCAACGTACCGCAGCATTGAACTCGGTGAACTCCAGGCCGCGACAGTCGAACTCGAGGATCTTCTGGAACTTCGGCGGATCTGAGAGCTCGTAGGGCACCGGCGTCCCCTTTATAGTGGCGGATGACTCTCTCTAACACAATGTCGGTCATCATGTTTGCCTCAGCATCGGCAGCTGAAGTAAGAGGGTTGTTGTGATGAGCCTTGGGGGAAAGTAGCGCGGCTCTATACCTTGCAGTTCTTGCACTTCCACACAAAGTTCGCCTCTCCCCTGCTCCCGCTCATCTCGTTCTCCTCCTATACTTGACGTTTAGTATGTCTCTCCAGTTCTGTGCGTTCCCGGGTTTTAATCCCGATGTGAATGAAGAATGAAGGCGAGAGTGAGAATCGTACAAAACGGCTCACGCCAACGAGCTTGCCATGCGTCTCCCGACATGAGGTGCATTGGACCTTGAAGGTATAGTAGAATGGATCGGCCTCTGTGTCGAGAGGTCGGAGGTTCGTGACTCTGTAGGCATGTAGCAGTTATTAGACTGGTCCGAAGGAATGCCTCGCAACCTGATGCCACGGCCACAGTGACAGAGACCTATCAAAGGAAGTCGCAGGGTTAGCGGTCATCCTTTACTCACCCAGTCAGCTCTGCTTTGAGCATCAACGCATACATTGCGGCGGCTTGAGCGATAACGGTCAGTTAAACCCGGAGAGGCTGGGTATCGGTGATGTAGGAGTGTGCTTTCGTTTGCTCTCGCACCATCTCTGAGGAGTTGTTCAGGACTGAAGACGCTCGAGGGGATTACCCCACCTCACCATTCACGCCCCGAGCAAGCGTCTCCGCAGGGGCGTGGCTGTAGTGCACTCGGGCATCTGCGGGTCCAATTCGACGCGGCAAAATTTTGGGTGAAGGTATCAGGCCATCCACATCCCGAGCTCAACTAGCAGTAGACCTGAGAAGTCGGCTTTTCAAAGCAAAACGAGATGTCTCGACAATGCACACGATCTGGCCGCGGACTGCCGGGACGGACGGTGCAAGCCATATCAAAGTGTGCCTCACCGCATCGCGATCGGTAGCCCGTCAATCAAAACCCACTGGCCGAAAGACGACAGCGAGCGATGCCTTCATTGCGTGCTACTCTTCCCGCCCGGGAACAGCCACGGTCTCGGATGCGAAAACGACGGAGCATCGCCGGAGGGACCTCGACCGCCGCCTCAATAAAGCTCGAGCAAGCTTACCCTGTATGCCGGGAGCGGACCGCGCCGCCTTTACCGGCGAGTCATCCGAAGAGCCTTGGACGATGGAGAACACGGCCGAAGGAGGTTTCGCTGTGCTGTGGTCCATCTGCTCCTCTCAGGCCCAGCTGAAGCATCACAGGCGCAGCATGGACGCTCGCTGCAACTATCTGAGCCACTTACACCAGGAATATGGCCTTCCGAGGTGGACGAAGGGACGGCGCCGAGACGCCTTCGATCATGGAGAACTCGAAAACGCCGAGGGCGCCCAGATCAACGAGGAGCACGACCGGGTCGGTCCCTACCGCAATCCCCGGACAGAGCACCAAGTGGCACAGGCAGCCAGCTCGGTGATGCACATGGTCGACGAGCTCATGAAGGAGGGTTACAACCAGAGGTTCCGCGGCGACACGTTAGCAGCCTCTTCTTCCATGCAGAACCCGGACTCGTCGTGGAACAACATCCGGATGGTGAGGTCGAGCGGATATCCACGCTACAACGCCACCGAAGTCGACCCTGCCTCTGCATCTAGGGCCCTGAACCGAGCCAACGACGTCACCAGGGGCATCTTTGCCAAGTGGGAGCAGGCCCAGCACGAGGAGGAAGCTCGGAATGAGCGTGAGGGCTTGCTTAAGAAGCGCTTGAAGAAGCTACACGGCATCGCGGACGACGAAAATGGGGATCCGGCTAAGCGATTGAAGTTGCCGAAGATACCGCTGGCCGTCACCATGCTCTCCAAGATCTGCTTCAACTTGCACGTCCAGCGCTTCCTGCCAGACATCCATACATACAACACCCTGCTTCTCGGCTTCACTCGAGTCCGCGAGCACCGCCTCGCAGAGATCGTAGCCGAGAGCTTCTTCCACAACTCCAAGCTCCGTCCCACAGGTCAGACGATCATATCTCTGCTTCTCCATTATCAAGCCAGCGATGACATTCTCAGTTTCTACCACCTGATCCGTCGCATTATCGGAATGGACTCCAACGGAGTCAAAATTCGGCGAATGTTTCGGGCACAGGCGATGAAAAGCCGTCACAACATCAGTTGGGCGCAAAGCCCTTCCGTCGCGCCCTACAAGAGCTTTTTGGTGGAACGGTGGTCTCTGGACGCGGAGCTGCTTGAGACCATCGTAAAAGGGCTGATCTCATTCGATCAGGGCCAGCACGCCGCGCAGGTCCTCTCGCTCTCTTTGACCGCCGGCTGTGCTGTCAACAGCCAGACCCTGATAGACCTGCTGGAGCTCATCACCAGCAGGATCGACTACGCCGCCGCGAGCGTCCTGGTACGGGGACTATGCGCGAACCTAGACGATACAATATCGCTCCTCATGGCTGACGACTGCCCGGAACTCGTGCCGGATAGGCTGAGACAAGGCTTGGACCTATACGCCCTCCATCTGGCTTTGAAGCCAACGGCCGAGTCCATCAGTCGGTGGTCCCGCAGCCGCAACATGGCCAAAGAGGGCCGGATTATACAACTTCTCAACGAGACTCTGCCGCGACGTCCCGGGACTGAATCAGACAGCGACGCGGACGCGCCCGAGTTCGAGCACCTCCTCTTAGCATTGTGGATCAACGAAACGACCCGGCGCCTCCAGATTCTAGAGACGATCATCAACCAGGCCGAATGGTATATAAATATTATTCATGAGAAGGGCACTATTCATGAGAGGGGTTCTTGGCATTCCTTACTCGGGAACATCGACATCCTCTCGCACTTCGACATCCCACTTGCTTACCCGTCGGCGGTAGCCAGGCACCGCTGGCTCTCGGCCGCGCGGGTCCACATCATAACATCGCGCTTCGAGGACTCCCTGGAGGCAATCGAAGCCTACCAGCGGGATTTCCTTGCTGTGGCGGAGGAAGGGATGTCCGCCAGAGTGCGCAATCACATCCTCAGCCCTGGCTTCCCGCTGGCGAAGCAGGTCCGGCTGTACATGAAGAGGTTCCACCCGAGCAATCGTGACGACGTACTGGCCGGACCAGAGCTCTCAGCGAAAGTCCTAGCCCGCAGCTGCACATATTTAACGACCTGGTTCAAGAGGTCCCTGGCGTCGAGTATGACCACGGAGCGGCGGGAGGCAATCCGCGTCCGGCATGGCGGCGCCAAGCGGGAAGTTCCGGTCGAGGTGTTCATCGATGCGATCTCACAGAAAGGTCGGCGGCACTGAATGCCTGCGCGACAGTGATGAGGTTGACTGCTAGCGAAGATGCAGGCTAGCATCGACAGCTTTGCACATAACCAGGATACGTTCTCCGAGCAAACATGTACATGTCATGTACGCTATTATTTGTTCTGTATTGTATGTACAACACCCATGAGGATACCTAGTCCCCTATATTAGTATATGAACACGTGGGCGACAGGATCAACCCGCCCCAATGATGATAATGATCCCTCGCGGATGGATTCTCTCAGGGTCCAGACAGGGTCAAGGTCGGGTCGGGCACCCACTCGGACGTGTGATGCTACTTTGAAACTTGAGGCTGTATTACTACAGTCAAGCAAAGGAGCCGTGATACCAGCTGGTCTCGATGCTGCTTCGACGATCATGACGAATCCCTCCTTGGTGCTGGTCTCCCATGGTGTTTCCTCCGGTCGGAGAGCGCCCATTATAGGTGGCCGCCACGGTTGGTGACACTGGCACTTCTGCTATTGAGGTGCCTCTGAGAAATCAAAACAACCAATCAGGTGGCCAACGAGGCCCACTCGAAGCGAGAGACCATGAGACCGGCTGAGATACTATCATGTCTGCACACTGTTGGCACATACCTAGTAACCAGATACCTTGGCAGACAGCATTTTCCACGAGGCTCTGCGCCTTCGCCTCCGCCACCGGTCCTCACCGGTCATGGTCGCTGTTAGCGGCCGGGAAAAGGGTCCTGCTTACGCTGCGCCTCGACAAAAGGGGTTCAAAGCTCCCGGCGTAGAAATCGCGCCGATCCCCACATCAGCCCTATAAACTGGAGACCGGCCGTCCCGGTGAACCTTTCAATCACACCCGCATACTCAGGCTGTGTCGGTGGCCTGTCTTAGGAGCGGGCTCGTGGTCCCGTTTGGGCTGCCGAGGGTCGAGGGTCGATTGCCTCAGGACAGACAGTCCACCAACAACACGCTAACCACGCGTCAGCTTCCATCCAGACCGTGGTGGCCGCCAACATTCCGGAGGGCTGCCACACAATCCTTTTCGGAGAGCAAGAGAGCAAAATAGCAAAACAGGCACAAACTAAACACCGAACGCTTGGCTCCCTTTGCCCCCTTTTGTTTTCGGAGTAGACCGTTTGCCCGCAGCTCCAATGGGCTGATGCTGATGGCAACCGAGGGACCAAAAGGCAACACGCCGAGGAGGAAGAGGAGGAGGGGGAAGAGGAGAGGGCATCGACGAGACAGACCATGGCCAACAATATGACAGCAGGCTAGGCCTCCTGTTTTGGACTTGGCAAAAATAGCCCGCTTGGCTGATGGTGCGCAGCCAAGTGATCAAAGCAAACGATGAGGAAGAGGAGCATCGACGAGACTGAACATGGCCAACAAAACACGACGGGTTGGCCTTGGTTGAAGCCAGTCAGCCAGGGACTCACCCCGAGACTCACCCAGAGACAGTCACAGCTCCCATTCTGCCGCCCACACCATCTGTTTGTGATGTCGACCTATCGTGTCCCTGGCCGGCCGTTGACCAAAGCAGATGACGGGGCTGGGGAGGATCGGCGAGGCAGACCATGGCCAGAACCATGGCGGGCTGGCTCTGGCTGAATGATTTCAACCAGAGACAGCCAGAGGCTCATCCCACCACCTCCATCATCCGTTTCCTGATGTCACGGTATCATCTAAGGCTGGCCGTTGTATCAGAGATGACGCCTACCTGTGGACACAGAGTGTCGACCATGGAGGGACGCAAGGAGGCCAAACCGGCAAGCTGATCGTGAGAAAGCAGGAGCAACGCTCGCCGGCAGGGAAGCCAGCGAGCGCGAAGGATGGACGATGGATATAAAACTCTCGCTCACGACTTGGACAGGGAAGCTTTGTTTCCCAGTAGCAGCATCATCATCAGCAACAGCCATCAACTCATCGGGTCCAAGCATCCATCTCTTGAACAAATCGCTCTCGTGCTCTCCTGAGCTTATAACCCCTTCCTTACCTTGACTACCAGATCCGCCCCTAATACTTCCCCCACCAACCCACCATCATGTCGAGGACCCCCTCTGCAAATGCGGGCGTCTACATCGAGCAGGGCGCCGTCGGGTGGATGGACAATCGCGGCTATTACGCAGTGTATCCCAGCCGTAACTTGTACACGGAGCCGGAAAACGGGCGATCCGTCGGCTCAGCGGACAAGGACAAGAAGGGGATGTACACCAGCGGCCTCCGGGAGTGCATCGACGTCAACATCACCGGCGCCGGCGGCGCCATCAAGATGCACATCTCCGCGTACCTGTGGGAAATCCTCAAGCCTGGCGCCAAGATGGGCAAGTCGAAGGCGGAGAAGCAGGCGTGGAACGATGCGCAGAAGGAGCTCGACGCTATGAAGGCCGGCTTCGCCGAGATCTGGAATAAGCACGGAGAGTCGCTGACCGAGGGCCTCACGGTCACGGTCGTCAAGGGGCGCAGAACCGCCGACAACCACGTGGGTACGCTGCTGCGGGCCGTCACGCACGGCGCGACGCTCCCTGACCGTATAGAGAAGCAGTGCGAGTTGCACCCTCCCCAGGGCGATCGCCGTGTGGGGACGACACGCCTCATGGTCGGCAAGCATGTGAAGAGACTCTACATCGAGGAGGCCCAGGTGTTCGACCTCTATCATGACTGAAAAGGCAGAGAGAGCACACTCTGAGTGGGCGCGATGTAGACGCTGGCCGTTTACACAGCAGGGACTGGCACCCCTGACCGCCGAATGAGTGAGGGGGACTGACCTGAGGGCACTGGTATGAACGCTGGTCGCTTTTACAGCAGTGGGGTGGGGGCTGGTAGCCCAACCCGCCCCTCGTCTGGTCAAGTGGCCGTTCTTTAGCCATTCGTTTGAGACACCAGGCACGAATGTAACAGGCACTACTCAACAATGCTCACGAATATACAACACTATGTTGTAATCTATTCAAGTCCCAGAGTCGACTCTAGGCTTCTGGAAATCCTGCGTGTTCTCGAGTGACCTCGACGGATGAACGGGCTTGAACCCAGAATATGAGGACTCACATCGGACCACCAGTAGGCCGCACCCCTCGCCACAGCTCGCAGAGACGAAGGACTGGGAGCCAATGAACAAGAGGAGGCGTCCGTTGCCCTGCAGTCGCTGGCTAGAAGGATTTCCATTTCATGGCAGGTGAGCAACGCCACACACTTTCTCAGACCTTCGTAGCCAGTGAGCCAGAGCCATGAGACGTAGAGTCATTGAGAGATATCGTGAGAATCCTCGAATCCTCGAACCGTGCCTGCCTTCTTGGCAGGCAGGGGCAGGCAAGGAGGCAGGTGTCGTTCTTCGGGAGATCTGCAAGGGGTCGTGGGGGTACCCGCCACCCCACCATGAGATGCTTAAATCCCCCCCGCCTTTCACATCCCCTCTATCGTGCTACCTCAATGGTGTTACCACAACACTTAGAAGAACAGCACCTCTGGACAAAAGAGCAGAGGAACCCTCTCATCCATCTAGGTTCACAAAAGTTACAAGACCCTTTCTTCTCAATTAATTGATCAAACCGCGCTCTTCTTACACCAGTCAACCCAAGGAGAGGAGAAAAGATGGAGGTCCCAGCTCCCCGCAAAAAGGCCGTCAACATCCTGGACCTGCCCAATGAGACGATCGACCAGATCCTCTGCGAGCTGAAGTGGGACCAGCCGACCCCGCCGCACCCGGACAAGCTGCACTTCTACGAGGACCTCGTCAGAAACGCGGCGGACATCCGCAGCGCGCGGGCCACGTGCCGGCGCCTCGCCGCCGCGGCCCTGCCGCTGGCCCCGCTGCCGGTCGTGACCGTCTCGATCTGCGACCCGGCCTCGGTCGACCGCCTGGAGGAGGTCTCGCGTCGAGGAGGGGCCACCGCCCAGCAGGTCAAGGCCGTGCACGTGCGCCTCGACTTCTACGAGCGCGAGCTGGCGCTCGATGACGATGGTGACGCTGGGAAGCTGATGGGGTACTTCGTCAGGAACCGGCAGGAGTTGTTTCGGGCGGAGGACGACGAGGAGGAGGAGGACGACGTCGCCGGTTGCGAAACGAGAGGAGGAGGAGGAGGAGTAGAAGGAGGAAAAAGAAGGAAGCTTCCCCATGATTTGAGCCGCGAGGAGTGGGATCGCATTTACGACGCGTGGAAAATCGTCTTCAGGGATCAAGAGCGCGTGAGGGCAACCAGCGGGGGCGAAGATCGCGAGTCGCAGTACTTGAAAAGAACGCAAGAGCTGAACTCAGACTCGGCGGCTCTAAGGGTCTTGCTGGAGGAGCAAGCCGAGTACAGGCGCCGCTACGAAGCGCAGCAGAGCATGCTTCAATCCGGAGCCTTCGAGCGCCGGGTCGCAGGGGCGATGGCCCGCCTGCCCATGGCGAACAGACTGGTGCTGGAAGATGGCCCAGAACGAGGCCGCCGTCGCGTTGGGCACTGGCTGGCCAAGCCGCTCAGCTGGACGACCGCCTTCAAGATCGGCCTCGGCGACCCGCCAATCAACACGGCCTTCAACCTGCCCCACGCGATGCATAGCGCCGGCGTCGAGCTCGCGGGCCTGCGCATCCGGCGGCTGCGCATCCCGGACAGGTCGCCCCTCTGGTCCGTCGCCTGGCCTCAGGGCCCGCACGGGGAGCTCCTCGGCGGCATGCCCGAGGCGGACCACGAGAGCTTCGAGAGGCTCCGGGACGCGTGCGCGAACCTGCGCGTGCTCGAGTACGACCCGGACTACGAGGAGGAATGCTGGCCGACCGCCAGCCCGACACACCTGGCGTGGCCGCGCCTGTATGACAGGAGGACCGGCAGCCCGCACGCGTGGTCGACGAAGACTGACTTCGCGCAGATCCTCGCGCCGATGATGCTCGCGTCGTCGCGGTCCTTAGTTGCCGTGTCGGTCGACCTGCAGGTCGTGCGCTTCGGGAACCCCGTGCGGTTCGTGCTGCCCGATCCGGAGGGAGAGGGGGGAGAGACGCACTGGCCGCACATCGAGGCCGTGCACGCCCGCGACTGCCAGGTCGAGTGCGGCGCGCTGGAGCGGTTCCTGACTGCGCATGTGGCGGAGGAAGGGGGGCGGCTCGCGCAGCTGCACCTCGACGGCGTGGACCTGGTCGAGGCCGAGGCGGGCGCGTGGGCGGGAGTGCTGGACCTGCTCCGTGAGCACAGCGGACGCATGTGGCGCAACGGTAATAGAGGGCGGCTGCGGATACTAGGCCCGCCGGGGCCTGGCACGACGCCGGCGCGGATAGTCTCGAGTTCGGCCGATGTGCCGATCCGACTGCGGCGCCCGCGCCGACTGGATTATTGGTACAGCGGCTTGGTCATGGAGGAGGACATCTGCCGGATCGAGGCGTGCTTCAATAAGGAGTCGGAGCACCCGGACAGGGCCGGGCTGAGCGACGTGGATCTGTATGTCAATGGGTTTGACCTTGCCCAGCAGAATCCCCTGGTGGAGCTTGGGCTGTCCTCCATGGTTTAGGGGGTGCTGCTTTCATTGTGAAAACATTCGCGCACACACACACAATCGCCAGCGTCTCTGTACCTATATCATGGCAGAAGAATCGCACGCTCTTGCCAGACACGAGGTGGGAGGCTCCGACGCACGCCGTAAGGTACGTAGTTGAGCTATTCTTGCTGTCTAGATTCTCATCATGCGATACCCAGCCCAGCCCAGCCCGTCTCCGCTCAATCCGGCGCCGAGGGATTTCAAGCCCCGACCTGCCGATTTCGGGACGCGGGGAGGGCCGGTCTGGTCGCCTGAAGATCGAGGGGGGTCAGCCAGCCGACCGAACCAGGGGGCCGGCCGTCTGTCTGGCCGGAGCGGCGTGCTCGGCAGGACCCGAAAACGAACCACCAATCAGACAGAGTTTAGAAGGATCATTTACGAGAACCTTGAGTCTTTGGATCTTAGATGTTGGATCTTGGTAATATCGACGGTCCATGGAGGTGTAGCCGAGTGGTCGGCGAGGGAGGGGGGCATCAATGCGCCTATTCTTACCTATTAGCACATGATCATGAGCCTTGTTTCTTTATCTCAGGAGTTGGACGGTTAGTTAGAAGGTCAGAAGGAAATATGATTCGT
Organism: Ophioceras dolichostomum; assembly: GCA_003049485.1. Taxonomy (NCBI): domain Eukaryota; kingdom Fungi; phylum Ascomycota; class Sordariomycetes; order Magnaporthales; family Ophioceraceae; genus Ophioceras; species Ophioceras dolichostomum. The sequence goes on from PYST01000013.1 coordinate 147,359, forward strand.
GTTTTTTTTTCTCTAACCGCACAGCCGATGGTTTCTACAAGGGGGGATTGATTTACAAACCGCTCGATGAAAAAAAATAAAAAAAAAAAATAAATAAAAATAAAAAATAAACTCTTGCCAGCACAAAGATCTCAGCGTAACGGCGCGTCGAGTTGTCCAGAACCAGATTTGAATCAAATTTTAATGCAGTTGCGATGGCCACTGAGTGTGGAATTCTAGAAAGGTCCCTCAGATTCCACGTATGTATTAGGAAACGGCGGCTAGCTTCCCCCTAGCTAGGAATCAGGCATGGGACGGGATCACGGGACCAAACCGGCGCGGCATCGGTGGCAATAATAGTAGTACCCGACGATATTGTGGATTTCAGGGTCCAGACAAGCCACAAGGTCGTGACTCGAACGTCCAGATTCTGTACAACGGACTACAGGCACATTACTTCCTCGGGAGTTTACACGCATGCGAGGAAACATCAAAAGAATCTGGACCACCTGTCAGCAAAATTTTGGTGTCACCCGAGCAGGCGCCCCTGGCGATTCTGGCGGACGCCCAGGGGAGAATATCTCAACGAAGCATTTGTGACCATCGGCCTCCTCGTCACAAGACCAGACGGCTTCGGAGGAATACCCTAATCATGCATTGCCCCAGCGAAACAAACGGTCGATGGACGAGACACACTGACACTACACAGAACAACTCAGTGGATGAAGCATGCCGGTGCTTGGTGTTGGTGGGGTTGGAGCCGCTGAGCGAAGCGGTGAGCGGTGCATGGGAGCGGGCTCTGCAGACACTCTCGAAGGGACGCTAATGGCGGACGCTTGACTGGAATTGTCGATGTCATGGACATCTATGGACGATGAAATTCGCCTGGTCCATTCACTGACTCTACATCTGGGGATCAAAATAGAACCATGAAGGCAACGTAGAATGGTTGAACCCTCTAGCGTCAATACTTTCGAGGACGGGCGGGAGCCACAGAAAAGTCTATATCAGACGCTGGGGTTCGACCCTTCGTTGAGACAACAGCCTGAACGAAGTGACTTGAACTATTGTTTTGTTGTTTGACTCTCCGGAGGGGCGGATGGAGCTCCGATTTACAACCAAACTCGTCCAGTAAAGTTTCGCCGGCAGTCCACGGATGCCCATGCGGCCTTTTCACTGGGCAGAAAAACTAAGATCGCGCTCTGCGAAACTAAACGCCGCTGCGGACCACTGACGACGCCCGAGATAGGGCACGTTGCTGCTAACCTTCCTCCGGCCGGCTCGCTAACGCAGGCCAGCAAAGACAGAAAAGATCAGCAGAACCCAGTGCCAAATTGCCAAAATATCGAACCGCCACTACTTCGAGACTCGAACCTCCAGTCTGGTCTCTCCTTCTTCCAAGACTCCAAGGCTCCTGCTTCCAGCTTGGCTGACTGCTTCTGGCTGGCTTGGTTTGGCGGCGACCAGGCCCTTGAACTTGCAGTTTCCGAAGAAGCATTCCAGGAACACGTCTGAGCCTATACCTACCGTGCTGCACCTAATCGGAGCTCTCACCTCTCAGTACCTAAGGTACCTGAGGTACCTGCCCATTTTCTTCTTTCTTTCAACATACCGTTCTCTCACGGGACAGGAAGAGGAACAAACCCGATACAAAAGATCCCGCTTCTCAGCCAGTTATCTCATGCCCAAGTTGAGGTCTCGTTTCTGCTCTCCTCTGCTGTGCCCCTCCCCGAAACATTCCTCCCCACTGTACCGGCAATACCGGTTCAACGAATCGCTCAAAGGCGCCTTACGAACTCTCACGATCGAAGAAAACGAACACGTCAATAACACTATCCTACCATTTATTACAAACCCATCATTGCCCATTAAAATTCTTTCAAGCTTCGTCTTTGTCATTTGTCGGTGGCCTACCAACCAAGCCCAGGCCGTACCCCAAGCCACTTCTCAACCACCCTCGAAACCTGCATGTCTGAATATAAAAAATGAAGACAGCACGCCCAACCTCAATGCTCCCTCATCTCTAATAACTCTAACACACCCTGGACTCTTTCTCAGAACAGCACACAGCTCGTGAGATCTTTGCAATACTATCTGTCTCTTGGCCGGCTGATTTACGGCCAGCGTGCCAGTTGAGACGCGTCTCTCACTTCACTAAGCTAGCTAGCGACCTACGGCAGCCAAGATGAAGTTTGGAAGAAAGTCTGAATACCCTCCCCCCTTTCGCAGCCATTACATCTCGAGGCGTGGAATTACATGAAAAGCACAAGACGCTCCGAAGATTCCACTAACATGCCTTGAAGTCTTCCACGCAACCAAGTCCCCGAGTGGGCATCATCCTATATCGACTACAAGGGGCTCAAGAAGCTCGTTAAGGCCGCATCGCAAACCGCCCAGAGAGGAGAGAGCGCGGATCTTGCAGGTGGGATCTCCATTTTCCTCGCCGCGACTGGAAATGATGGAAACCTGGCGCTACATGGCCGAGTCTGTGGCCTAACCAAGCACCAATTTCCCCCCAAACAGAATTCTTCTTTGCGCTGGACCGAAACCTCGAGGATGTGGACTCGTTTTACAACAAAAAGTTCGCCGAGACGACTCGGCGGCTCCGGCTGCTGTTCGACAGATACGGCACCTCGCCGGACTCCATCTCAAAGCTTGACCAGGATGAGGTGGAGGAGCTCATGGGAGCCATGCTGGACCTACGAAGCCAGCTGAGGAACCTGCAGTGGTTTGCCGAGATCAACCGGCGCGGTTTTGTTAAGATCACCAAAAAGTTGGACAAGAAGGTTCCACACACAGTCACTCAACACCGCTACATCACCACCAAGGTCAACCCGCTTCCGTTCGGCAACCCTACCCAGGTCGTCAGCCTCTTAGCCGATGTCAATAAGTGGCTTGCTATTCTGGCCGACGCTCAGTCGCTCGACGATGCCAGGTCCGACCGCTCTACTCATTCACTGAGCATCGCCTCCGTCAAGGCCATGCTGAAACTTGCGCCCGCGTTACTAGAGAAGCTTGACAGTGCCATCCGTAACGACGATGTCGAAGCACTGAAGAGCGGGATCGAGGAGGGGAAGCTGGGCCAGACGAACGGCCGATCAGAGGGCCCTTTCTTGAATCTCCTTCAGCGCGCCATCTCGGCGAGGTCTCGGAAATGCATCGCGTATCTCCTCGGCGAGATCCCATCCCTCGACGACCCTGAAGACATCAACGGGCGCAACTGCATCCACCGACTAGTCATCCACATCGGGCGCTCCAAGACGGCATCTGCGGGCGAGCAAGAACCATCATCGTACCCATTCCCGCACTCGACCAAGTACGAAACTCAACTTGGGACTCATTACCTCAACCCCACAGCTTCACCCCTTGCTGCCCCGACTGCCAGCGCCGCCAAGGAGGCGAAACTGCTTGGCCTGAGCGACGAGGCCGTCCAGTTGCTGCAGTTCCTCTTGGAGAGCCTCGATTCCAACCAGCGTCCAGCCCTGCAGGCCCGGGACTCGCTTGAGCGGCTACCGCTGCACTACGCGGCGCAGTTCGGAATCGTCGATGTCTGCCAGTTGATCACGGCCGAAATGCAGGAGTGGGGTCAGTTTGATGTCGGCCATGGCATCGACGCGCCGGAGTGGCATGACAAAGAGAACAACTCGCCCTTGCATCTCGCCGTGATCGGCGGGCACCCACTCACGACCAAGGCCCTTTTGCAGGCCGAGGACTGGAAAGGCATCAACGAGGACAAGCTGGAGTACAGGCGGTCGACGTCCATGTCTAGCGGGGCACTTGCGATAGCAACGAAACACAACCACCCGGCCATCGTGAAGATGCTCGTGGAGGCTGGTGTCGACGTCAACTGGCAAGACAAGCACGGCGAGACGGCGCTGCACATTGCCGCTCGCTTTGGCCATGATGAGTGCGCCAAGATTCTGATTCAGGGGACGGACAGCCAGAAGGCGGACCTGGAGCTCGCCGAGAAGTCGTTTGCCTGGACCCCGCTACATATTGCGGCCGTAGACGGCCACTTGGATGTCGCCCGGATCATCGTCGATGCCGGAGCCGATGTAGACAAGGGGGACTCCTCGGGCTGGACAGCCAAAGAGCACGCCTCCCTGCGAGGCCACATGCGCATCGCCAGGTTGTTGGCTGCACACAGTCAGGAGCCAGCGCCTCCAGCCAACAGCGCCACCAGCAATAGCAATGGCAACGGCAGCGAATCTCAGACCCCCGCCATGGGCACGTCACCACCAGAAGTGTCATCGTTGGGCGACCGCCGCTCTACTCGTGCGAACGGCACGAACGGCACGAACGGGGCCCCACGAGTCACAGCAGAGCCCGTACGGACTTATGGCCACCGTTACCTCAAGGACCAGACGCTAGTGCTGGTCAGCCTCGGCACAATGGACATGCGCAAGGTAGTAGAGGCGGTCAAGATCGACCGTGTGCCCCTCGCGGAGGCGCACTCGACGCAGCTCGACACGGCGCTGTCGTTGGTGCTTTCGGCCTCGGGCGCCCAGGGAGACTCCACGGTGATCGACCTGCCCGTGCACGAGAACATCTGCACAGAGCCCATCATCTTCACCACGCGCGACGCCGCAGCGGTCAAGCTGTACTTCGACATCGTGCCCACGTACTCGGGCAACGAGAAGCTCAAGATCGGCCGCGGCGTGGCGCTTCTCTCCAGCATCCGGCCGTCGCTGGGCGCCAAGCGCATGAACCTCCAGGGCGACGTGTGTGTGCCCATCCTCTCGGCCCAGCTCGACGTGATCGGCCAGGTCCACTTCAACTTCCTCGTCATCACGCCGTTCGCGCACCCGAACATGGAGGTCACGTCCAAGCAGACGTACTGGAAGAAGCTGTCGTCGACCATGGTGATCGGCCACCGAGGGCTCGGCAAGAACCTCGCTGCCAACAAGTCACTGCAGCTGGGCGAGAACACGGTGCCTTCATTCATCGCCGCCGCGAACCTGGGCGCGCAGTACGTCGAGTTCGACGTGCAGCTGACCAAGGACCACATCCCCGTCATCTACCACGACTTCTTGGTCAGCGAGACCGGCATCGACGCCCCCGTCCACAGCCTGACGCTGGAGCAGTTCCTGCACATCAACCCGGACTCGCAGCGGAGCCATAGCCCTACGAACGGGACTAGTGGCGAAAACAAGGCTACGACCAAGCCCGTCGCCGCATCTACCACTGCGACGACGACGCCGATGAATATGACGGCAGCAGCGTTGCCTTCAACAACATCCACCTCCACAGATGCCGCCGCTACCGACGCAGCAGTCATGTCGCCTCTGCCCAACGGCACAAGCAGCCAAAGCCAGCGACCCATCGTCAACAAGCCCCTCGCCCGCCGCAGCAACTCGCCCGGCCCGCGCCAGCGCTCCCTGTCCATGGGCTGGAGCGGCGCCGGCAGCGGCAGGGACTCGACCGTGCTCGACGAGCGCATGAAGCACACCCGCGACTTCAAGGCCAAGGGCTACAAGGCCAACTCGCGTGGCAACTTCATCCAGGCGCCCTTCGCGACGCTCGAGGACCTGTTCCGCAAGCTGCCCGAGCCCGTGGGCTTCAACATCGAGATGAAGTACGCGATGCTGCACGAGTCGCAGGAGCACGAGATGGACGGGTACGCGGTCGAGCTCAACTCGTTCTGCGACACGGTGCTCGAGAAGGTGTACGAGCTCGCGGGCGCGAGGAATATTATTTTCTCGAGCTTCAACCCGGACATCTGCCTGTGCCTGTCGTTCAAGCAGCCGAACTTCCCGATCCTGTTCCTCACGGACGCGGGCACCGTCGAGGTCGGCGACGTGAGGGCCAGCAGCCTGCAGGAGGCCATCAGGTTCGCGGCGAGGTGGAACTTGTTGGGGGTCGTGAGCAACGCGGAGCCGTTTGTGAACAGTCCGAGGCTCGTGAGGGTCGTGAAGCAGAATGGGCTGGTGTGCGTTAGTTATGGGTCGTGGAATAACGACACTGCTTTGGTGCAGGTGAGTCATTTGACTATCTACACATCTCTCGCCAACTAACTCACACACTCCCCCATTCTACCTATCTGCCGTGACGAAGTTAGGTTAGGACTGTGATGCTGACCGGTTTTTTGTCTTCCTCTTGAACAGCGCCAAGTAAATGAAGGTATCGACGCCGTCATCGTGGACAGCGTCCTCGCTATCCGCAAGGGCCTTACTCAAGACCAGCAGCAGCGAGAACAGCAGCAGCGAGAACAGCAGCAGCGAGAACAGCAGCAGCGAGAACAGCAGCAACAGCAACAGCAGCAACAGCAACAGCAGCAACAGCAACAGCAGCAACAGACGGAGGACATCAGGGGCCGCACTGAGGCTGCCGATCTCGACGCGAAGGCGGTTCTGGCAGCCCCGGTTCTCGTTGAGGCCTCATCATCGGGCAAGGGAGTTGTCGTCGCTCCCAACAGCGGTTCCAGCTGATGATTAGCATCAGCCTCAGCTACCATTTTGTTTTTGCTTTGTCGTTGGCGTCTTTGAAGCCATTACTCATCGACTACCTGCACAGTAAATCTCTTGCAAGAGCGTCATATGTATGAGACAGAAAGAGAGAGAGATTGTCCCCCTGGATCGGGGGATCTGTTGTTGTTGCGCGGATACAAGGCCGGGATGTCACAGCACTGGCAGATAGAGGAGAGAGAGAGAGGGAGGCGGCAGGCAGTAGCAGCTTCAACAGCTCTCGGGTTTGGATATTCTTACAGACGCATCGCGATAGGAGTTTTTAGGGCCGTCGCTCCCGCTGGCTGAGTGCCAGGCATTGACAGCACCATGGCTTCATACTTCCTACCTACTGAGGCGAGGAACCGTCCCTCAGTTTGAGCTCAGTTTGAGCGAATACAACAAAGGAGTTTATCCCCTTCGTGAAACAAGTCGCGCTCGAGGTCAAGGATGGCCGGCCCGTGATACGTGATGATAACCCCGGCCAGCGGAAGTGACTTCCATGTTCACCGGCCGGCCCCCCCCTGGGCCTGCTTCTGTTCATATGCAGTGGTGGTGTTCAAAGCACAAGATAACTGGCATTCCAAGGGCCAGAGGACGGGCTTGTTCATTTATTGATTCTTTGTTTCCTATGAGCAAGAGTGGAAATCAAATAGATCTGTTGTGTTGGTCCTGGCCGGCAAGCAAAAAGGCTGGCATTTTATCGGAGGCCGCCGGCCGACCAGAGAGTTCCGCGCGGCCATCTGTGCGGTCTCGCCAGAGCTGAAGACCAAAAGACGACACCAGCAGGGAGATATTTCCTTTTCCGCAATTACCACAAACGAAACCTTTCCCGTTGTAGTGGGCTCCCTCACTTCCCGAGAAATATGCTAGATCGGAAAAGAAAATACGACATCAGTATGATAGAGGGTCAGTCCCGAAACTGAGCAAAAGAACCGGGAGCCAGAGCCAATCACGACTAGGCAGAAATTGTTTGGTGGCTGACGATTGAAATTTGCCATCAAAAAGGCAATGGTGATATTTTTCTCAGCAGGTGGTTTGGGGCTGTGTGTGTGTGCACACGTGTGTGCGCGTTCATGTTGTTTGTCCCGGCACAGGTGCCCTGGACCTCTGGTGAGCGATTGACCGGGTCAGGTTAGGCGGTGCTGGTGGCGGAAACATCAATGACAGCTCCAGTCTGGTGTGGCTAGACTAAACCGCGTATTCCGCGCGTACCGGCATGAATTCGACTTCTCATTTCTAACAAAGAGAGAAATGGGCAGACCGGCCTCGTCATCCCTCTGTTGGTGTATTTGTTCGCTCTGGTGAAGCAGTCATTGTGCGAGGAGCTCGCGGGATGTGACGAATACTTGCAAGTGGGAATTGGAACCTGCAACCCCCCACCACCAACGAACCCGCCAGCGCTAGAACCCCGCCCCTAGGCTATTCCGTCACTGAACTGTGATTTATTATCTCTCCCAATTTCGTCTTTCCAGCGCAAGCGAACCCGCTACCATCTCCACTGCAACCCTCCATTCGCGATTGCCAGCGAGGGGCTGCTTTCAGGGTGGGTGGGAAGCAAGCAACCAACGCCAGTGTTCACCCCATATTAAAAACTTCCTTGTTCGTCTCTCGTCCTCCCTCGTCCTAGTCCTCTTCCTCCTTCTTCCCTACCAAACTCCTTCGGAGTTGGGCATCTCTCCTAAAACATCGCCCCTTTTTCCAGTGACCGAACACCGAACCGGCCCTTGGAGATTTTTTTTGGCGCAACGCGGAAACCAAAAAAGGAGGAAAACAAGCTTCTTCTTCTTTCAGACGACGAAGGGAAAACATGGCAGGAACAGCATCACCGGGCACCGAGGGCCCCACGTATGCCCCGCCACAACTGCCCGCGGGCTGGATCGCGCAGTGGGACGGCACGAGCAGGAAGTACTACTTCGTCGAGCTCGCGACCGGCCGCTCGCAGTGGGACACGCCGACGCAGCCGGGCCAGATCGGAGGCGGCACGCCGCAAGCGGGGGTCGAACACCCCTACGGCAAGCCCGGGGACCAGCCGCCGCGCATCATCACGCACGAGGACGGCAGCCAGACGGTGCAGCACCCGGACGGCAGGTTGGAACCGATCATGCCGGGGGACGGAAGCCGGGGCATGGGCGACGGGCCATCAGGCGATAGGGGCTTTGGCGTGAGTTCTTTCTTCTCTGTTGTTGAGAGTTTCTCGGTTCACATGCACGGAGGGGCATGCTTGGTCGGTGGTGTTGCTGCGCTGCCTGCATGGATGGCATGCGCCGCAGCCGCTACTGATGCGTCATGCGATAACTCAGCTACCTAAGCTACTTAAGTTACGTAGTTAACCATCATCGCAAAACCGCACACGCGCATATATTACAGAGCTTCGCACAGAACGCGCTCCTGAACCAGCTCGGCGGCGGCAAACACAGCGGCGGCCACGGCGGCGGAGGCGGGTCCAACCCGCTTGGGAACATCGCCAGCTCATTGCTGGGCGGCGGCGGTCACGGCGGCAGTCACGGCGGCGGTCATGGAGGCGGCGGAGGCGGCGGAGCCGGGAAACTTGTTGGCCAGCTCGCGGCGGGCCTCTTCGCCAACGCCGGCGGAAACAAGCCACCAGCATCACACTCGCAGCCACAGTCACATACACAGTCACATACGCAGTCGCAGTCGCAACCCCAGAACTACCACGGCGGCCAGACAGCTGGCGCGCACCACGCGGGCGGCGGCCTCATAGGGAGCGTCGCGGGGATGTTCGGCGGCGGTGCTCATAAGCCGGTGGGTTTAGGGTCACCCCACCCCTCTTTCTCTCGTTATCCAAGACTACCTACCTAGGTAGGTAGTTAGAGCGAGCACAACAAGCTAACGATAATATACTGTTGGGCGGCGCAACAGCAGAACCAGAACTTCGGATATTCGAACGCCGGCCAGGGCGGCGGCTACTCAGGGACCGCTCCACCGACGGCGTACCAGTCGCCCTCGGCCGTTGGCTCGACGCCGACGTTCGCGTCGCCGAACCCGAACCAGTCGGCGCCACCTCCTCAGTCCTCATACTCCTCCCCTCACACCGGATATGGGAGTGGTGCGGCCCCGCAACAGCAGCAGCAACCGCACCAACAGCAGCAGCAGCCGTCGTACGCACCACCAAATACGAGCCAGGCAGGCGCACCATACAGCACGCCGAGCTCCCAGGCACCATACGGCTCGCCAAGTCAAGCCCAGTCGCCTTACGGACACCAGCCACAAGCAGCAGCAGCAGCATCGCCGTACGGCCAGCAACCCCACCTCCAGCAGCCTACGTATGCCACTGGCCCCCAGCAGCAGCAACAGCCGTACGGACAGCAACCGCCACCCTACGGTGGGCAGCCACACCAGCAGCAGCCGCAGCAGCAGCAGTATTACCCCCCTCCACCACAGCAGAGCTACGCGCCGCCGCCGCCACAGCAGCAGTATGGCCAATACAGCGGCGGACAGCAGCCTACATATGGGGGTGGCAATCCGCATTACTGAGTGCTTGAAGGGGTTGGTGCAGCAACCCGCTCACCAGTAGCCAATCCGTTCACCAGTCATCATTGTTGCTGCATGATGCCTGAGGGACCTACTGAGTAGGTAGGGTTTAAAGTAGTAGAAGGAGGAAAGGGCTTCCAAGAAGGGAGTATGCTCATGGGGAAGTGACGCTCCCCTGGCTCCGTGGTGGCATCATCTTCCCTGTAGTAGTGAGGGCAGGCAAGCAGGCCAGGCTCGTTGAGAAGCAGCAGGAGCAGGAAGGGAAGGGGGTTGGTTTACCATCTGACTTGGAGCGGTAATAAAAAAAAGTTAGGGAGGCACCGAGATGCAGTTAGTTTAGAGGAGGAGGAGGGGGATGGATAGCGAGGCTTTTTTTTCTTTCTTTTGTCCTCCCAGGACGCCGCAGGAAAGTGGACGACAACAACGACGAGATAACCGAGCAGCAGCCTCTCGTGTGGACCCGGTGGGCAGAGAAGAGAAGAGAATGCCGGAATATAGGACCCTACCTAACGACCAGAGCATTTTGGTCATACATAGCTTTATTATGTCTTCTTTCTTTTTTTTTTTTTTTTTGCATTCCTTTTCTTCTGGTCTATTCTTTTTTTTGTTACCCTTTCCTTGCTTCTTTCACTTTTTGAATAATTGCCCATACAGTGCAGCCCAATGAGGAGAGACAGACATACAAACAGACTGGCCATGTCCGACTGGCAGTGCGAATTGGAACCTGTGACTTAAATATCCATTCCTTTTTTTTGGTTCAGATGGTACTATATGAGGACCTGAGCCAAGACGAAAGAAACATCCCTTTTTCGACAGTGTATTGTATCATGACGGACGGAAATATAGATAGGTGAAGAGGAAGGTAGGGAGAAAGAAGAAAGCATCGTGTCACCTGTTGCTTCATTGTCGCTTCTTGTCTCGGTGTGGAAAAACCGTTGCGGAACCTCCAGAAGGAGAAGAAGTAGAAGCCAGCCTGTGGAGGAAGTCCCCGACTCGCCGGGCTACGAGAACCGCCAGGACAGCCACGACGACGAGGTAGCCACCCACGGGAATCAGGCTGCGTGGCAGGACATTCAGGATGAACGGGTCCAGGATGATGTCGACGTGAACGGGCGGCACGTTCTCCATCAGGCTCGCGTTGGTGGTGAAGTAGTCCGCCGTGGCGAGGATCCGGAGCAGGAGGACTGATGCCTCGTGCTCCCCTCTTGGGTTTGGAGGCCGCCGCTCAGATTCTGGACGCTTGCCGCCGTCAACAGCCGCTTGTTTGGCAACCTCCGCTTCTTCTTCTTCTTCCTCTAATCTCGAGGCTGAGTACGCAGCTAGCGACGAGATCAAGTCCGGCGTGTCCCATACGGCCGGAATCTCATGGACAGTCAACCTAAAGTCGGTGGGTTGCTGAGTTTGTTTGAGTGGTCATGTGGTCATATGTTGTCAGCGAGCTTGCAAACGAATAATCACCGGACGATGGGCCGGGTTTGAAGCCCTGGCGGACATGTAGGATGGACGGGGTCTTATTGCAGAAAAGAGTTTCATTTCAAAATGTAAGTCTGATAAGGTAAGCAACTGTTCAAGATCGGTGAACTTACAGTAGCGGCCCAGCACACTCGTACCTCATAACGCTGATCGGGCGTCAAGTCGTCGAGCAGCAACCATGTCGCCTTCCCATGCTCCCCGACCTCGTTACTACTGCTACTGCTGGGAAACTCCGCTCGAAGGTGCGTCCGGATGGATGAACGGCCCTTTTCCGGACTCAGCACATCGAGCCGTAGGTCTGAGAGCGTCGGGTGCTCGTGCGGTATTCTGATCGTGGCTGGGCCTTTGAAGATGGTCTTCTCCACGTTCGCGAGGGCGGGGCCGACCAGCAGCAGAGAAAAAAGAAGACTTGAGGGACGTAACATGCTTTGTTTCTTCCTTTTACTATGCGATCACCTTCGCTCCGGGCAGTTCAGACCAGAGCTCGTCTACCAAGACAGGGATGAGCTGAATGGTGGAAGAATAGCACCAGCCACGGTAGTGGTGCTGGTGTGGCACGAGCACTCTCCAGCTTCAGCCACAGGCGGTCAGCACCCACCCCACAGCGCTCAATCCCCAGACAATCACATGTCTACCGGCACGCCGGCAGACGATGCGGCAGAGAGTTTAGTGGAGCACAAGTACACAGGTATGTGGCGGCTGGTGACGCCAGCGCCGAGGGATTGCGTGAATAGGATGCGATTCTGGCAGTGAGCCGCATAGCGCCGTCTCTTAACGCCTTGCGTAGGTTGGTTTCCCAACCCAATGGTCACGCACCTCAGCCACCGCATTGCACTTTCGAACCGATGGCCGGTGTGTCGCCTGTTCAGTCTTTCTCTCCTCCTCAGATGAGCTTACCAACCTGCTAGCTTGAGGCCTTCTCGATAACATAACTGGATTAGGAGCTATACCCTTGCTGGCTGTCGGAGAACGACTCGTCATGCTACTGGCTGTTGACAGCTGAAGTGACTCTCGGCCGAATTCATCCTCCTTTCTTAGCGACGGACTTGCCTGCCAACCACGATCACGCCAGAATTGGCTGGCAGACCGCCTCCGGAACTCTCTTTCTCGAATCTCCCGTGCCGCCCCCCTCGCCCCCTTTTCTTGCTCGACACGACCCCCGCGACACTACGAAAGGCACTTTGCGACGGCGGCGATACTCCTTTGGTATCAGTCTCTTCGGAGACGGACCTCCTCACACCATCGGCATTCTCCTCTTGGGCTAGCGATCAACCGCGCGGAAGTGGCGAAATAGTCGGGAGGGCGGGACGGGCACAATGGCGGCGGTATTATCAAAACCGTCCAGGCCGCTGCTCGCCTCGGCGAAGATCCGGGGTCTGGTCGCGCGACTCACGCAGACGTACCTCTCGCACCGGACGCAGGTCTCGCGCGCCGTGTACATCACCCTCCTCCTCGCGCTCGTGCATCGCGTACGGACGGCCATCGCGGAACAAAAGGCGGCGTCACAGCGCGAAAGAGCAGCGCGCGAAGAGCAAAGCGGGACCACCATCACTACCACATCGACGGCGGTGCTAGACGGCAGCGGCAGCAGCAATGGGACCAGCCCCAGCGGAGGAGGCGACGGATCGGACGGAGGCGGCGCGGGGAAGAAGCGCAAGAAGGTCGAGCTGAACCGCGAGTTCTTCCGGTCGCTGATCAAGCTGGTCCGCATCGCGGTTCCCGGCTGGCGCAGCAAGGAGGCGCGCCTGCTGGTCAGCCACAGCTTCTTCCTCGTGGTGCGCACGCTCATCAGCCTGAAGGTGGCGGCCATGGACGGCGCCATCGTCAAGTCGCTGGTCAAGGGCAACGGCAAGGAGTTCCTCATGCGCATCGTGTGGTGGATGCTGATCGCGGTGCCTGCCACCTTCACCAACTCGATGCTGTCGTATCACCAGGCCGAGCTGTCGCTCAAGTACCGCACACGCCTGACGCAGCACATCCACGACAAGTACCTCTCGCGCCTGACCTTCTACGGCATCTCGGCCCTGGACGACAGGATAAAAAATCCGGACCAGCTGATCGCCGTCGACGTGGCCAAGTTCTCCAACAGCCTGGCCGAGGTCTACAGCAACCTGGCCAAGCCCCTGCTGGACATGACCATCTACACCCACTCGCTCTCGCGCAGCGTCGGCGGCGAGGGCGTGATGTTCATGTCCCTGCTGGTGCAGCTGTCCGCGAGCGTCATGCGCGCGCTGACCCCGCCCTTCGGCCGGTACGTGGCCGACGAGGCGCGGCTCGAGGGCGAGTTCCGCTTCCAGCACTCGCGCCTGATCGATCACTGCGAGGAGGTGGCGCTGTACGCTGGCCACGAGGCCGAGAAGAACACGCTGGACAAGGGGTACTTCACGCTGATCAAGCACGTCAACTACATCCTGCGCCGCCGCTTCTACCACGGCTTCATGGAGGACTTCGTCATCAAGTACTTCTGGGGCGCCCTGGGCCTGCTGCTCTGCAGCGTGCCCGTGTTCGTCAAGCTGCCGGGGCACGTGGCCATGAACATGGGGGACCGCACCGAGAGCTTCGTGACCAACCGCCGCATGCTGCTGTCGGCGTCGGACGCCTTCGGGCGGATCATGTTCTCGTACCGCGAGGTCATGGAGCTGGCGGGCTATACGTCGCGCGTGGCGTCGTTGTTGGATGTGATGGAGGACATCCAGGCAGGCCGGTTCGAGAAGAAGCTGGTCTCTAGCTCGGGTACTGAGGGAAATGAGGCGGTGCTGAAGGGCCGTGGGAAGATCGTTGAGAGTGAAGACATCGAATTTATTAATGTGTAAGTGCTGTCCACCCTTCGCTATAATGCGGCCGATCCCTTTTGCTGACCAGATCAGACCCATCATCTCACCCAACGGCGACGTCCTCATCAAGGCGCTCTCGTTCTCCCTCAAGCAAGGCGACCACCTCCTGGTCGTCGGCCCCAACGGCTGCGGCAAGTCCTCGCTCTTCCGCATCCTGGGAGGCCTCTGGCCCGTCTACGGCGGCACGGTCTACAAGCCGCCCTTCACCTCCATCTTCTACATCCCGCAGCGGCCCTACCTCTCCCGCGGCTCCCTGCGCCAGCAGATCACGTACCCAGACGGCCTTCGCACTGTCCGCGCCAAGGGCGTCTCGGACGCGGACCTACTCGAGATCCTACGCATCCTAGACCTCGAGCACCTCGTCACCATGTTCGCCGAGGGCTGGGACGCCGAGGCCGAGTGGCGCGACGTGCTGAGCGGGGGCCTCCAGCAGCGCGTCGCGATGGCGAGGCTGTTCTACCACAAGCCCCGCTACGCCATCCTGGACGAGTGCACGAGCAGCGTGACGCTCGAGACGGAGAAGGTCATGTATGACCAGGCGAAGGCCCTGGGCGTCACGCTGATGACGGTCAGCCACCGGAGGAGCCTCTGGAAGTACCACAGCCACATCCTCCAGTTCGACGGGCAGGGGAACTACATCTTCACGAGGCTCGACGCGGACCGCCGCTTGAGGCTGGAGGACGAGAAGGAGGACCTCGATGTTAAGCTGAGGCAGGTGCCTGAGCTGGAGAGGCGGATTGCTGAGCTTACGGCTGCGTAACGGCAGGGAAGGGAGACATCATCACCAGGTACCTACCACCTAGGTAGATACGGTCTTTATCGAAGGACCTAGGACTTGGCGCCTACTTAAGGTAGGGTAATTTCCTCCCGACTTGGATACACGGAGGAGACTGTGGGCTCGGAGGAGCCAAGCCCGGCTTATTCTTTTTGTAACTGTAACTATTACCTGCATCGCATGTGGGTTGGTCATGAATGATTGAGGATAGCTGTCTGCATATACATACCCTTATGGTATTGATGGTTAGACATCCCTAGGCATGGAATATAGTCTGGTGATCAAGGTTAAGATCCTGTACGTTGAACTCGTAACTTGTATCGAAGTATTTCTCCTTCAAGTGTCGAACAAGGCTGTGACCAGGCCCTTGGAGCCCTCCTGATCTAACTTCCCTCCCTCATTCCGCTAGAATTGTGCGAAGAACGGCATAAGCAGCGCTTTGTGCTGACTACCCATGGCTTCTCCCCCTCAATTCCTTTTTAGCTGTGATGAATCGAAGGGAGGTAGCTAACGAAGTAGTCAAGAGATGAAGAAGCAAGGATGACCACAGCTGCTTGCTTCATCAGGGATTCAGAGCGAACCTGAGACTATCAGACATCCCGACGAGTCGTGTGCCGGCCCATTTCGGAAGCCTCGTTGTGTGGTGGCTGTGCCGTAGAACATTGGCGCTGCGCAACCGTCGTCCGACACCAAACGCCGACCGCACCAGAAGCTGCTGCTGGCCTCGGACGGGACGGAGGTGGTCGAGGGGAAGGGGTAGGATGCACTTGGTCTTATATATTTCGCAACATCTGTAGATCCAAAACCTGTGGTCCTCCTCGTCGAAACGGTCGATAGGTTTCGATTTGCATGCGTGCTACTAGACAAACAGAGCGAAGGAGGATGTTACTGTCCGCGACATCTTCCTCGCTACCGCTTCGGATTTTTTTCTCTGATGTATCAGGGCAAGCTGGGAGTCATGAGTTGAGGAGGAGGATATGGCGTCACACACAAAAATGGGGATCCTCATTGCAGGGGATCGGCACGGCGAATTTGGCGAATCACGGAGAGCTCCGGCGACATGGGGGAGTCGACATGTGAAACGCGGCGATTCCCCCTCCTCTTTCCAACCCCTTCTCTCCCTCCTCTTCTTCTTCACCCCTTCACAGCTCATCTCATGTCGGAAGAGAGAGAGAACTATGCTTGCTTGAGAAATTCAAGCATCCAGGCATGATAACCCGTCATCTCATCTCCTCTTTTTAACGTTCAGCTTCATCAGCTTCGGCTTCAGGTTCATCACCACACAAATCACAACCATACATATATCTGGCTATATCAGGCCGCCCAGGGCACCAAGGCACGTTTGCCACGCACCCCTGGTCTCAAAACCCAGTTCATTTCCTCATCCAAATCGACCGGGGATTAGAGCGGCAGTGTCCCACCGGACATTCCAGAACTTCTGGTCCAGCGGTGAGGTTTGCTTGTGGCCCAACCTGGGTCGCTGGAGGGATCATCCCCTTCAGTTGGAGTGGGCACCAATGGAGCGATTAACACAATATCCTCTCTGACCACAGTGGAGTGCACATGGTAGAGAGCTCTCAAATCTCATATTCAGTTGATGGGGACCGAGGCACCCTCTCTGCCTCTCTCCTGAGGAATACGTACACTCCAGAGAGCATGAGCGAAATAAAGAAAATATCGCAACACGCTGATGAGATGAGGATGGAGATGTTGGAATGTGCTGGTGTCGCCTGGCACTGTGATGAGGGGACGACTCGACGAGCACACGGGACTTGCTCTCCTAGTGCCCCCCACCACTAATCGATCGAGAGCGAGGCTTGTCAACCCACTCCCGTCACAGATAGTCGACATTTCTTTCTAGCTGAAGCCATGGATGACTCTTTTTACACTTGCACAGCCGCTGCATGATGAAGACAAGACCTGAAATGAGATAGCTGGACGAGAGCTGGAGAGCAGAGAGCATGAACCGGGCCACCAAATAGGCTTGGATTCTCCCTCAAACCTCCACTGGCCCAACTGGAGAATTTCGTCCCAGGTTCCTAGTGAAGATCCCCCTCTTCATCACCGGGTTACCTCCAACGGCGTGAGTCGCCCAGCCGCGACCGACGGCTGGTTGGGGCTGAGTGTGTCGATCGGGTCAAGCAGCCGTGCACTGATGAGGGCTCACCCGGAAACATCTTTCTCTTCCCTCAATGCCTCATTTCTTCCAGGGCACACAGGGCAGGCATTGCCTTGCGGACATGGTGGATTCAGCGGATTTTGGCCCTGGAGACAGTGATCTCCGTTCCGGCGCCCACTGAAGCACTGTCGCCCATCACCGCAAAGGCATGGAAGCTTGAAATCTAGAGGCAGGTTGTGGTAATTTTTCATTGAACGTCATCACAATCCTGAGGGAAATTTCGACTTACTGTACCCTGCCTAGGAAAGTGAACAACATGCCCGAAATACCTTACTCGGACACGCTACGCATAGGTCACAGATTACTAAAGATACCACTCGCACTTAACAGTACGACAACTAACCCGGGGATCGACGCAGGCTCACGGGATGGCTGCCGATGAAAGTCACGGACTTTTTAAAAAGATCTGATGCTAGCAAAATGACTGGCTCACCTGGCGCCCGTAAAGTGCTCGCCGGGCAGATCTCCCAGTGTTCATGCACCCACCCATCTTGCCGTCCAACCGCCACCCTCCCTCTCCTCTCCCTTTCCCGAGACTGCGTGCAGGCAAGCAAGGCCTGTGGAAAGCTCTGGGCAGCTGGGATCGTGAGCCGCATCCCCAGTGGCTGCCCCTTTACCCCTTAACTAAACCCCATCGGTTGTTAAACAGGGGTGTGATTGGGCAGACCAGACCACGCTAATCGTCTCATGTTTGGTGGTTTGGGTGGGTTTCGTGGTACCTGCATCCGCACCCCCGCTTCTTTCCTTGGACGTCTCCTGAAGATACCACAGCATCTGACGAAAAGAAAAAGAAGGGAAAAAAAAGAAAACTCCTACCCCTCCCTCCCTTCTCATCTTGTTGATGAGCCACACCACTCGCCCGCACAACCACCAGCTCCAGGAAACGCCAGCCGAAAACTTGGCACTGTTTCCCGTTGATCTGCGGGTCTGACCAGTCCTGCGGTTGATTAAAGGGGACTCTTGGGCTGTGGGCGAGCGGCGGCATTCCTTGTTCCAACTGTCGCCCGTCGCCCGTTCGCTGACGTGACAAGCAGGAGAACAAGCAGACACACACATCAACCCGTCCAGACAACGCAAGGCCGTGAGAGGCTGTCGCTGTCTATGACACCCTGGCCGTCACCCCTTCGACCCTTCGACCCTGGGAGGCCCTGGGGATTTCCCCCCTTCATCCCCCCCCGGTCCCCTCATCATGGCAAAGCTGCCGCCGCTCTGCTCTCCTGTCCTGTCCTGCCTGGCCTGCAGTCTGCTGTACCAGGATCGAGAGACCGGGGCCCATTTTGGGTCCTGCTGGTTCCATTCCGAATGGGAGATGAGGCAGGGATATGTCGTCGTCGTCAGCGCCGAAGTGAGCCAAGGACCCCAAGGCAGGTATCTTGGCCTTGCCACAGATAGGTGAACAAGTGAACAAAAAGGCTCCTGAAGCCCGGTTCTGCTCCTCTCCTCCTTCTCCTTCTTTCCCTTTTCTCTCCTCACCCTCCTTTTTCGGTCTTTCTCTCTCTCCTTCGCACCGGTGTCCTTCAGGCCCATTCATTCCTTCTTGTGTTTATCCAAAAGCAGAGCTGCTTTTTCACTTCACACGTTCCTTATCCAACTGCACATACTTTCGTTCTTGAGAACTACCGTGAGGCAAACTGCGTCTGCCATCTACCTTCTTTCAAGTGAAATCGACTTTCACACTCATTTTTCCAACCAAACATATACCTCGAACTACACGCGGAACATTATATCCCGTCGGAGAGATCTCGATATCTACGATCAAAGAGAAACGAAAAAGAACCAACCCTCCAAGCCCATCTGTGAAGTGTTTCTCAAGTGTTCTCTCTACTGAGATATCTCGGGCCAAAAACGAACCCCTTTTCCTCACCGCACACACCACACACGTGATATACACCCCACACAACTCAGCAACATGAAGGCTGCTGTCGCTGTCCTCGGCCTGTTCGCGGCCGCCGCCTCAGCTTCCTATGCTCAGCCGAAGCACCCCCGCGTGAACTTCCGCAACTTCCGCCGCCAGAACTCGACGGACGCCGCCACCACGGCCGACACAGCGATTGTCACGAGCCCCACGGCCGAGGCCACCGGAACTGCTACTGCTGGCAACAACGCCACAACAGCCGGCGCCGGTGCCGTCCTGACCACCGTGACCGTCCGGCAGACCTCGGTCCACACTATCATCTCGTGCGCACCCACAGTCACCAGCTGCCCGGCCGCGACCGAGACCGAGGCCATCTCGTCTCTGCCCCCCGGCGCCGTGTCCACCATCTTCGAGACCCTCACCGACGTCGTCACCACCGTCGTCTGCCCCGTGTCCGAGGTCTCGTCCGTGTCGTCCTCGGTCCTGAGCGAGCACTCCGCCTCGCTCTCGAGCAGCCTGGCCTCGTCCTCCACCGAGCCCGTCCTGACCTCGTCGTCCACGGACGGCAGCGTCGCGAGCACTACCGCTATTGTCCACCTGACCACCATCACGCGCGAGGTCGTCGTCACCATCACGACCCAGCGCACCGTGGTCTTCACTGAGGGCGCCGCCGACGGCACGGGCACCGCCCGTGTTGTGACCACCACCATCGACAACACCATCGAGACCACCACGACTGAGCTCGTCACCTCGTCTGCCACTGCTCAGGGCGGTGGCTCGGGCAGCGAGGCCACCACGACTCTGGAGGACGCCACCACCACCTTGACTGGCACCAAGACTGGCACTCGCACTGTCACTATCAAGAAGCCTACTTCCTCCAGCAGCTCGGGCCACGGCTCTGGCAACGGCTCCGGCTCGGGCAATGGCTCTGGCCACGGTTCTGGCAACGGCTCTGGCTCAGGCTCTGGCAACGGTTCAGGCTCTGGTAACGGCTCCGGCTCCGGCTCCGGCGAGACCTGCGCCTGCGCCGCGCCCTCCACCGTGACCGTGACCCAAGCCGCCATCACCGTGACCGTGACCGCGACGCCCACGGACGGCAGCTCTAGCGGCAACGGCTCCGAGGGCTCCGAGGACGTGTCGACGACCACCACATCATCGAGCCCTGCCACCACCAGCGCCGGTTCCGAGGACGACGGCGAGGAAGAGGGCGACGACGACGAGGCCTGCGACGCCGATCTGACTGTCACGGTGACAACCTCGTCTTCGACCAGCTCCTCCGCTTCCTCGTCCATCACCGCCCAGGCGGAGGTCTCCGGCGCGCCCTCCTTCTCCGGGAACGGCACCGCCCCCGCCACTACTACCCGCCGCCGCGGCGGTAAGGGCCGTGGCGGCAAGGGTCCCCGCCCGACTGCCACTGCTACGGCGTCTGTTGAGGCTCGTCATGTCCGCTTCTTCTAAGTTTGTTATCGCTTTGGAAGATGGCTAGTTAAACAAACACGTGATGTAAGACGTTTTCTCTCTCTGTAGAGGTTTAGATGATGGATATTCGGAGCGTTTCTGAAAACAAACCTTTTTTCTCATTTGTTCCCCGCTGGCTGGATGGGAGGAGTCTTGAGATATGTTTCTTCTGTTGTCCTCCATATTCATTCTTGAGTTGTTCTGGCTTGCCAGAGAAACTACCGCCATGCGACTTCTAGAGTTTCGGTGTCGAGTTTTTGGATCTCGACCTTTCTCTTCATGTATAGTCAATTTGAAGTGGGAATGGATTTGCGTGTCTCTACCTCAAGTTCTGATCGTCTATTGATTGCTCTTTGCATGTTGTGATGTCATTCTACAGAATTGGGAGTCGCCTCAGGGGCCTCGCTAGGATCTTCTACATGTTTTCCTTGTGCAGGCTGTACGACATAGTGTACGCTTGGGACCATCATCAGGATACCTACCCAGAAAGTCGAGTCAAAGCTGTTCTGGAATTCGATGGGCCAACATTTCTGGCCAGACAAAACTCACTCAGTCAGGAGAATAAATATCCTGGGCTGCTGACGACGTAATGCTCGCTCACGACAGGGCATAGCTGTACGATGTCGGCGACTCCATGTCCCCAAATCTCTAACACAAAGGTTGCGAGTTGAGCTCATCAATCGACACAGTTCCCAGATTGACTTGACCAAGTTTTTCACCAGTACGAAGATTATCTAGTACTCCTCATAGGTGGCGCTGATCCTTGGGTGTTTCCGGCGCAAGAGATGATCGACCTGAAACTCGGAGAATATACCACGGATATCAGACCAGCGGCAAGAAAGATCTCCCAGGATGTGTGTTTGTTTAGTAGGATCAAGCACATCAATGACCAATCCATTGCTCCTGGTCTCTCTAGCCACGGTTCCACGGTTCCTGTTCCAGTTCCCATCGTGTTCACAATACTCGATCCCTCCTTTTCTTCCAAACACAACGAAGACCACGGAGAATGGGCAGTGAGGCCCAACGCAGTGACTGGACCTACCTGTATAATCATCCTCGACAACTGTTTACTGAGATGCACGTTTTCACGCAGTTGTGCAAGAATAGAAACTAGCGGGCGCGCAATTACCTCCCCTCGGCCTCGTGTCACCTCGCGATTACCCATACCTTCGACCCCAAAAGTGGTAGCCTGCTGCAACCAAATCTCTGCATGCCTTTCCTTCCGTCATTCACTCGGTTATCCTTCATCTCCATTCTACACACCAACTATCACGGAAATTACCCGCCTGAGTTCACCATGCCGTTCGAGCTTCACATCCCATCGTGCATCCACGACCCTCCTCATCCTCTGCACCTGCCGCCTCTAGAGAAACCCCTTAGGATCTAGATCGAGGGCCCACTAATAGCTGTCAACAGACTCCTCCCAGCAACATCACGGATCTCAGAGGTGGCGGTCGATGCGTTTCCCCAGCCGGGCGGGCTCAAGTTTGCAAAACTGGTGTATCGCCGATTCTACGGGCCAGACGTCCAGCCGGAGCTAGCCGGTTCCTTTCTGCGAGACGAGGTTATTGGCTGGGTGGAATCTCCGCCAGCTCCCGTAGTGTGAGTCGAGTCACCCAATGTGTGCATTATGCCAGGGGAGCTGCAGTAGAACAATCGACTCTCCCTTCTCCCTTGACCCTGTGGCTTCCGGCTGCTTACCTTACAGGCCGCCTGTCCCTCCCTCTCCACACTTAGATAGAACCTTCGACTATTACGGTGTCACGATCGACCACCCCGTCCCGGCCGATGATCCCGATCCAGACGTGCTTCATCTCTACATCTTCGAGCTGGAGGTGGAAGACGGGCCGTTCGCAGGCGGGGTGGCCTTTGCCAACAAATACCTGAAGCTGGTCATGGATCCAGCCGACTACGTGGGAGAGCGCGTGCTGGCCGTGCCGCGGGCGCTGTTCCACGCGAAAGGGCACACAGGACCGGAGCAGGATCAACGGCTGCGTGGCAGAGCAGGACCAGAGGCTCCAGGAGCGCGCCGCTGCTGCAAAGGCAAAGGAGTGGTCTGTTGCTTCGTCACCTAAGCATTGAGAGGCTTGCAGTCCCAGGCGGGCATTCTCCAAGACCCGAGCGGGCGTCGCCAGCGCAGCTACATACCCGGTACTTAGGTACACTACGTGTAGTTACCTCTCTGCGTGCCTATCGAAGGTAAGCAGCCAGCCAAAAATGCGCAACCTACCTCCCTACTTTAACCCCTCTCCTAACCCTCAGACCTTCAAAGACCAGACCTGCAAATAAGACGTGAAGATCCTGCTGTGCCCCTACTCATGTACCAGACACTCCGAGCGAGCGGGTGGTGAGATGCAGGTCCACGGCGTGGAACGCGGTAGTGACCATGCCTTGCCGTGTCTTGTCTGCCCCTGAAATAATAAGAATATAATAAGCGGCGGCACGCACATGCACGCCACATGCTCGCGCTGTAACCCTCCGAACCTCGAGACCTCCCAGATGGTAATCTTTAATCCCCCCTCTTTCTTCCACTGATCCTACGAGGATGACATACGGTTATAATACCCCTCACCACGGCCGACTGACGAGCGGCAGGAATTTCTTCCGTGCTACAGAAGAAGAAGTGCCCCTCGTTACGGCATCGACTGAGCATCATCACGAGACCCCAAGCCATTGGACAGAATAGAGATGACAGAAAACTGCCCAACAGAGCTCTGTGGGCATGAAAATGCAGCAAGAGGACGTTGACCAGGCGTGGAATGCATGCATCACCCCGTAGTTGTCACATGAAGAGCTGCCACTTCTTCAAGTATACACGTGAAAGTCCAAAATACTCGGGAGCTTGGTGGAAGTCGTTGCTCCTTCTAGGATAACTTCCGCCGCGAACCTTGATCTACCATTGGCCTTAGCTTGCCATGTGAAGTACCATCTCAGTCTCTCTAAAGTCTACTAGTAGCTGAGAAACCTCATCACCAACCTCGTTCTTAGTGACTTGCGGTTTTATTCCAGAAGTGCAGATCAATATGCCCCCATACTTCTTTTCCCATTGTTTTCCCTACCGTCCTCTGATATTCCATGCCTCATCCAGAAATATCACGATCATGTCTCACTCGGCGGTACCTTTGTTTGCTCCCCAGTTGAATCGGGTATATTGCATCTATGTACTTTGTGACCACCTTCCTTGCCTGTGTTTTTGAGTGACCTAACCTCTTTTCCCTTTGACCTCTCTCTCCTTCTTTCCCCGCCCCTTCTCCTCCTCGGCCTGCCTGCCAGCCATCTTTGAGGGCGAAAGACTTCCAAACAAACATAAAACGCCTTGTGTTTATCAAGAAAAAGCAGCAAACGTGGTAGGAAGCCCGGTTGATGGACTGTTCCCCAAAGCTCTCCGGATAAACCTCCCTTTTAGGTTTCCCTTTTTAATGTTGAATGCTCCCACACCACCGCCTTTGTTTGTTGACCTTCCCATATAAGCCCCCTGAACCCCTTGCCAAACACCTTTTTTCCGGAGAACTTTTCACCAGTTCAGTTAAAAAGATAATATGAGAGAAAAGGAGACAAGAGAATTGTGCGTTGTGTCCATACTCATGTATTCCATCCAGTGTGACAAAGAAAAAAAGATCGTTCAAAGCAAACGCCGATGTTGAAATCGTTTAGCCCGCATTCCCAGAAGTTATCAAATCAATAAATGCTCATTCAACGAAAAGACGCCAGAAAAGATGGAATACTGCCTAGGCTACTACCGAGAGAGGGACGGGGAAGAAAGAGTTAGAGGAGAAAAAGAAGTGGTCGCCGACTCGGCACCATTTACTTCTGGTACTTGGCGCGGAAGTACTTGGCGGCGTTGACCATGTTGACCAGCGCCTCCTTGGTCTCCTTCCACTGGCGGGTCTTGAGACCGCAGTCGGGGTCGATCCAGAGCTGCTCGGGCTTGAGGTACTTGAGCATCTCCTCGATGCGGTCCTTGATCTCCTGCTCGCTGGGCACGCGGGGCGAGTGGATGTCGTAGACGCCAGGGCCGATGTGGCGCGGGTAGGCCGAGTCGACGAAGACGGCCAGCAGCTTGGCGTCCGACTTGCTGTTCTCGATGGAAAGAACGTCGGCGTCGAGGGCGGCGATGGCGTGGAAGAAGTCCTGGAACTCGGAGTAGCAGAAGTGCGAGTGGATCTGGGTCGAGTCCTCGACACCACAGGTCGACAGCTTGAAGGCCTTGACGGCCCAGTCAAGGTAGGCGTCACGCTCCTTGCCGGCGCGGAGGGGAAGACCCTCACGCAGGGCGGGCTCATCGACCTGGATGACGTCGACGCCGGCCTTCTCGAGGTCGACGACCTCGTCGCGCAGGGCAAGCGCGAGCTGCTCGGCCTGGACGGACTGGTGGACGTCATCACGAGGGAACGACCACCGCAGACAGGTGACTGGGCCGGTCAACATGCCCTTCATGGGCTTCTTGGAAATGCTGACGGCGTACTTCGACTCCTTGACCGTCATGGGCGCCGGGCGCGAGATGTCACCGACGATGATCGGGGGCCGCACGCAGCGGGAGCCGTAGCTCTGGACCCAGGCGTGCGTGGTGAAGGCATAGCCGTCCAGGCGCTCGCCGAAGAACTGCACCATGTCGTTCCGCTCAGGCTCACCGTGGACCAGGACATCCAGGTCGAGCTCCTCCTGGATCTTGACGTTGTTCTCGATCTCCTCTTCGATGAACTTGTCGTACTGCTCAGCAGTGATCTCCTTCTTGGTGAGCTTGGCACGCTGGCTGCGGATGGTCTGGGTCTGGGGGAAGGATCCGATGGTGGTAGTCGGGAAGAGAGGCAGGTTGAGCTTGGCCTGCTGCTGGGCGATACGGGTGGGGAACTCAGACTTGCGGTCGTAGTCAGCCGCGACAATCTTGGACTGCCTCTCCTTGACCTTAGGGTCGTTGGTCCGGCTCGAGGTGGCACGCGCGGTCATGGACTTGGCGTTCGCTTCAAGCTGCTCGCGGACCGAGGCGGGGCCCTCCGTCACAGCCTTGGCAATGATGGCGACCTCGACGGCCTTCTCGCTGGCGAACGAGAACCAGTCGGCGATCTCAGGGTCCAGCTTCTTCTCGCTGGCCAGGGTGTGGGGGGTGTGCAGAAGGGAGCTCGAGGTGGCGACAATGACGCGCTCCTTGCCGAGCTTCTGGATGGCCGTCTCCACGGTCTCGATGGCACGCTTGAAGTTGGTCTTCCAGATGTTGCGGCCGTCGACGACACCGGCAGAGAGGATGGTGTTGGGGCCAAGGGAGCCAATAACGATCTCCAGCTGCTCCGGGTTGCGGACCAGGTCAACGTGGACAGCATAAATGCCCTGGGGGACGGCCTCCAGGTTGTGGACGATGTCACCGAAGTAGGTGGCGAAAACCAGCTTGGGGATCTTGTCACCCAGAGCGGCGAACTTCTCGTACGTGGGCTTGAAGGCAGCCTTGGTCTTGGCAGGCAGGTCGAAGACCAGGGTGGGCTCGTCGATCTGGACGACCTCGGCGCCGGCAGCCTTCAGCTTGGTGAGCAGCTCCTCGTAGATGGGGACGAGCTTGTCCAGCAGGTCGATGGGGTTGACAGTCTGGTCACGGTCGGCCTTGGCCAGGTGCAGGAAAGAGACGGGGCCAACCAGTACGGGGCGGGTGACGATGCCAGCCTCCTTGGCCTCCAGGAACTCGGCAACAGCCTTGGGGCTGTCGACCAGCTTGAAAGTCTGGTTGTCCTGGAGAGTGGGCTTGACGTAGTGGTAGTTGGAGTCAAACCACTTGACCATCTCCAAGCTGGGCACATCGACACCGTCCTTCTGGTGGCCACGGCCCATGGCGAAGTACTCGTCGACGGGGTTCAGCTTGGAGCCGGCATACCGCTCAGGGACGGCCTAGTAGATATGGTTCCATTGCGTTAGAGCCACTCGGTCTCACTCGACGTATTGCGGGTGCACCATCCACAGCAGCAGGGCGAATTGAGGGGCAAAACTTACACCGAAGTCCTGGATGTGGGACAGGACCTGGTCGTAGAGGGCGAAGTCATTGCTAGGAATGATGTCGACGCCGGCGTCCTTCTGGATCTTCCAGTGGGCGAGCCTCAGCCTCTTAGCCTCAGCAAGAAGCTCCTCCTGGGAGATCTTGCCGCCCCAGTCTGAGCACACCGGTCCGTCAGCGTCCGGCCTAAGGGTCTAGTAACTAGCAAGAGGAGCCAATTGCTAAGTTGGCGACGGCGAGGGGCACACTTACAAGCCTCCGTAGCCTTCTTCAGGTCACGGTTGACTCCCATGCGAGGGAAACCGAGAATGGAGGACTGAACCATGATGGGCGGTGCTAGGTTCTGAACGTCTGGTGTTGATTACTTGGGCAGGAAACTTCGGCGGAGAGGGGTATTGGCTGTCAATGGCAAGTTTGGGCTTAAAAGTTAGCTGGCATGCACAGAGATGGGATTTTCTCGCCGTCAAGAAGCCATTGACGATGGGGGATTGGATGTAGGCAGGTGGATAGTACGGACCACTCTGGTTTGATGGAAGTTTGGCTTTGGGGAGAAGATGGAGAAGAAGAAAATGGACAGTTGGTGGGAATGAGGAAGAGTCGAGGTAAAGGCAAAAGACTGAGGGAGGAAAAGAAGAGGAGGGAGATAGTGAAAGGAGGAGGGAGGAGGGATGAAAAAAAACTGTGGGACCTGAAAAACAGACCCTAGCTTAGCCTGCCCTCTGTTGCAGGGCGAAAGAGTGCTTGTCACAACGGAGCGGTGTGCAATGCGTCTTGCGGTGACCTAAGACCAGGCCAGACCCGACCTGTGGCCAACAGAAACAGCCCCGATGAATGGTGGGATGTGACTTGATAAGCTACCGCCGCCGCTGTCAATTCATTGAGGAGGGGCAGGCGAATGGAGGGGTCCTACAAAGCGGGGTGCCAAAACGCTCACCGCAGCGACGGAATTTTCTTCTCCTTTTGGTGGGGCAGAGTGAAGACAGGGACCGACCCCTCTCTCCAAGCTTAACATGAGTTCGATCACGTCAATGCTGGACGGTTGCGCCATCGTCGTTTGATTCCGAAGGCCGGCGACGGACATCGCTTTTCGAGCAGGACAAGCTTCAAAATTTTTCGTTGAGGCTCTCCTTCCCGTCTCCCTGTCCAAGACACCGACAACCGGGATTGGTCGTACATACAAGACGGGATAGGCTACACGAAAGGTAGGATCGTTTATAAGACCCGCCCACTATAAGATGCAGGCACATACATACAAAGATACCCCTCCATCCGTTCGCTTCCCGTCCCTAAATGCCACTAGGCTGGAGGTCCGTCTGTGCGATTCTTTTGGTTTTCACGGAGCTCGGTTAGAAATGCCCGTTCTCGAGCCGTTTCTCCCTGTGCCAACCGAGTTACGGTTTTCCGTTCAACGCAGAAAATAGGAAAGAAAAGGTTGGCAACGATGGTCGCCAACAGCACGTGTCACAAACATCGCCGCTTTCACGTTGCCATGCAGTTGTTTCCCAGCCACTCTAACAACACCACCATCATTATTTTTTTAGTCATAAGTCGTACAACATTAGACGCGAGAATCAGAAAAAAAAGAAGGCAAAATCAACCCAGCAAAATCCTATCGGACTGAGCCGGGTCGAGGTGCTTGAGCAACACCTCCTGCAGTGCAGCCTTGCTCTTCGTGATCGCGGGGAGAATCCCGTCGACCTGCTGTAGATTCCCCTTCATGCTCTCCATGTGACTGCTGATTTGCTGCGAAAGATTGACCAAATCATCATCGTCACCGTCATCATCTATTCCCTGCTGGTGGGTATCGTATATACGTTAGCCAAATGTCTCCAACCCACGTGCGCTGTCGAGAGAAAACCACCAACCTTGAATAAGCCCACGGCATGTCGCTCAGGGACAACAAGCTCCAAGCTCCTCCTCCCCGCCTCCTCATCCCCACCCCCCTCGCTCACGGTCCCATCATCATCAGCAGCAGAGGAAAGAGGACCCTTCTTCATCTCCGGCGCCAGCACGTGTGCAGACCTGGCCCGCTTCCTCCACGCGCGCTTCTCAGCCTGCGCGTTCCTCTCCAGCTCTCGCAGGTCGGCGTAGTCGGCCTCCAGCAGCTTCTCCTGCTTCGCGATCTCCTTCTTCAGCAGGTCGATGGAGTGCAGCACGGGAGTGAGCTTGTTCTCCACTTCTTGCGCCACGTCCACGACGCGCTCGTACGTTAGATCTTCAGCGTGGGACCTGCTGCCCCCGCTGCCCCTGCTGCCGCCGTTAGCAGCGGAGGAGCGCGAGGCGCCTCCTCCTCCTCCCGCGCGATACTGGATGGTCGGAGGCGGGAACAGCAGGCCCTTCATCAGCCGCTTGTGCACGAGGCGCGACATAACGGAGAGGGCGCTGGCGGCGAACTCGTGCCGGCGGCGGCCGTCGGGTAGACGGGATAGGATGGGCCGCTCGGCCTCTCTGAGGATTGCGTCCACGGCGTCGATGGATGCGGCGTCGAGGAGGGACCATTTGGCGGTCATGGTGGAAGGGGGCACGAGCTGGTTGCGTGCTTGGAGGTAGGGGTACTTGGCGTCGAATTGTAGCGTATCGTCTTCTGCGTCGTATTGTTCCTCGTCTCCAGCGTCTAATGACGGTCGCAGCTCGCGCCGACGTTGGCGGGCACGTGGGCGAGCTTCCTCATCCTGCTCATCGTCATCTTGTTGTTGAGGATCACGGGAAGGCATGGCTGATCCAGACGGCCGCCCTGGCTTCCTCGCGGCTTTCGCCCCCGATTTTCGTGGCCGTCCCCTTCCTCTCGGTGAGTTGGCGTCGTCCGGTTGTGAGGCTAGAGAGGGACGACCAGGCTTCCGCTTGGGTTGTCCACTGGTAGAGGCTGACTGCTCGGGGGACCGGTTTAGTGCGTTGTGGACGGAGACCTCGGCAAGAGACGGGCGACCACGTTTCCGCTTGGGTTGTCCACTGGTAGAGGCTGACTGCTCGGGGGACCGGTTTAGTGCGTTGCGGACGGAGACCTCAGCGAGAGACGGGCGACCACGTTTCCGCTTGGGTTGTCCACTGGTAGAGGCTGACTGCTCGGGGGACCGGTTTAGTGCGTTGCGGACGGAGACCTCAGCGAGAGACGGGCGACCACGTTTCCGCTTGGGTTGTCCACTGGTAGAGGCTGACTGCTCGGGGGACCGGTTTAGTGCGTTGCGGACGGAGACCTCAGCGAGAGACGGGCGACCACGTTTCCGCTTGGGTTGTCCACTGGTAGAGGCTGACTGCTCGGGGGACCGGTTTAGTGCGTTGCGGACGGAGACCTCGGCGAGAGACGGGCGACCACGTTTCCGCTTTGGGGGTTGGCCAGCTGCTGGCGAGGACTCTGGTCGGTTCTCGATGTCTGCAGCAGAGGAGTCTTTGAGGGAAGGACGTCCACGCTTCTTCTTGACTCGAGTAGGGCCGTCAGCTGTATCAGCGCGCTGTTGAACATGGTCTTGATGCTCATCGCTCTCGTCATTCGCAGGTCGTCGCCGCTTGGCAGCTCTCTGGCTGCGAGCAGGGTTTGACGCGTCGTCGTCGTCGGCTCGCGACGCGCCTGGCGGGGCGCGTTTCCGCTTCTGAACTCTAGACTGTGGAGGCTAGAACTAGTCAGTGAAAAGGGCTTCTCCTGTCTGTACTGTGAATCAGAAGGCCAGATCGCAATTACCATGTCTATGCCGGCCGAACTTTTATGGCACTTTGTGCGGGCTGCAATTTTAGTGTAAAGACTGTTCTGTTGAACGTGTTCCGAATCCCTATTATGACGATGGTGACCAGGGTGTCAGCCACACAATGATAGCCTGAGCCTCGATGTGGCTGGTTGAAAACGATGAAAACGTGGAGATCTCCACTGGGCTAAACCTGTCTGAGACTTTAACCGGCTCCCTGGTCAACCCCAGGACAAGGATTTGCTGATGCCTGTCTGTCCTATTTCCCCAGAAAACACCAAGATTCTCGAGTCCTCTCCTGTGAATCACTGTTGGTTACTCGGTGCTTGTAAACTATCACGAGCTTCCTCAGTCTCTCGTTGGTGTCGTTTGTCACTTGTCGCGATTCCTGGGTCATTATTCTTGTAATCATTTTTGCCTCTTAAATCAACCGGGTGCCTAAGTATCAGCGTGGCTGTTCCTCTCTGGACTCTGAACCCCTCACACTCATTATCATAGCGACTTTCTTTTTTTTTCTCCAGTCCTTGCAAAATCCTTCCTGAGATTCCATCGTGGACACCTACACTGCTTTCCTCTAACCTATCGCGGAGATCTTTCTGCCTTGTCGTTTAGTCCATTAGTTTTTTGCTGGTACATTTTGCGCTCACAATGCGCTTCTCCACTTCCATACTGCTGGCACTGCCCATCCTCGGCGTCGCAGGCGAGGGCGCTTTCGAGCAGTACAAGGCGAAGTTCCAGAACTTCCTGGGTCAGTTTGGCGCGGCCATCCCGAGCGTTACGAGCAAGCTTTCGGAGCCTGCCAAGTCTGCCAGCGCAAAGTCGTCGCCAAAGTCTGTTCCCGCTAGGAAGATCGAGGTTTTCACTCTTGACAACTGGAGGAACACTTTGTACAACCCCGTCAAGCCGGACGCGACCGAGCCGGAAGAATGGTGGGTGTTCATCACCGGTGGTAACAAGACATGTTGGGGTATGTGCCTACTACCTAGGTAGATTTACTATATGTTTTCTCTCTGTATTTGTCTTCTGGCTGTGGTATTACGCCTCGCATATCAGGCACCTCACTACTTCCCAGAAATCTAACAGCTCTGCGCAAACCCTAGGTCACTGTGGGAAGGCCGAAGCTGCCTGGAACGAGACGGCGGCCAAACTAGCGACCCTTCCCGACTCTCCGCATCTCGGATATCTCGACTGCGAAACGCAGCCCGTGCTCTGCAACGCCTGGTCAGCAGGCGGGCCGTCGATCTGGTCTTTCAAGATGCTGCCGGCCCCTGCCAAGATTGACGTCCACGGCACCCGCCTTCCGTTCAACACCACCACCCCCAAGACGATCATGGACCTGTATGAGAAAGCTGAGAGCAAGAAGGACGCGTGGAAGCTGAACGAGAGCGTCTTCCACCCCTTCAACGGGACCCTCGCGCAGTACAACCTCAACGTCCCCGTCGCGTACATCCTCTACTTTTTCAGCATCATCCCCAACTGGGCTATGATGTTGGTGGTCTCTTTCATCAGCCGCACCATGATGTAAGTTCGGATCGGTGTGCTTTTCATCTCGTGTCGTTGGTGGCCGGTGCCGAGATCTGTTGCTGACAAATGGTGGCCAGGAACCGTCGCATGAACAACCACAACAACCCCCAGGCGCGAGCCGGCGCCAACGCGCCTGCTGGTGGAGCTACTGCAGGTGCCGCAGGCGCGAGGTAGATCACGTTGACGAGCAGGCGCCGAGGAGGGAGTGTGCGGAAATGGTCCTGCCGAACGCGTGCTTGGGTCGATGATGGGGCGTGATTGGAGGCTTTTCTTGGACACGATTTCCTTCTTTGGGATGTGCGTTGTCGCAGCATTGCCGTTGCCCTCTGCCCTCATATTCATCTTTCGAACTTGTCATTTGCATACCTAGTCCATAGTGGTGCGTGCAGCGGCCGTACGACAAACTCGATTCTCAAGTCTTCTTCTCACATATGTCCTGGAGGGTTTGCAGCCCCTCCAAGACTTGCTCTGGAAGCTTTGGGTTGGCGAGACGGCCATACCTGAGGTCACTTAGATCCCCAACGGTCTGCTGGACTGACTGCAGCAGTCTGGCCTCCTCTGCCTCGAGGTCCTGAATCTGGCCCTCGAGATCATCCGCCGCGGCTTCCATGTCCACAATGATCGAACTCAAGGTGTGGCGAGAGCCCGCTTCTCTTGATGAGAGCCCAAACAACTGATTTATGGGTTGCCATGATCAGTCTAAGTAAGCGATATGGATCCAAAATATGCCGAGGGATTAAACCTCGCCCACTAATAGAGGTGGCGTGAACATACCGCTTTCTCCACCTCGTCCTCTTTATCAGCCTCATCGGCTCCTGCCTCCTTATTTGCCCTTAGAACATCACGACGGATGACCTTGCCTAGTTGGGCTTCTCCTTCGATACTGGCGGAAACTGCATCCACCTGCCTGTTTCGCTGGCGCTGGAGATCACGGTACAGCGCTCGTATCTGAGGCGATGACCGTTGCGACTTTGGGAAAAAGTTGGCGAAATGCTCGAGTGAGATGATCGTGGGGAATTGAGCTGGGATGAGGAGGTAGTTGCTCAAGATAGCTGTTTCTGTAGGTGCCATTTTTTGCTTGAGCGCAGTATTAAGCACGGAGCAAAGCCAATATTGTGTATTGCTAGAGATCCAACGGTGATGTGCTATGACCGGGCAGGTATTCTCTCGCTTTGAGGCCTCATTAAAGATGCTCCTTTTTTTTGTGTATTCGTGCTACCTGTTTGCAAACAGAGGGCTGAATGTGAGGAGGTGGGGTGGGCAGAAGGTGGTGATTGGGACCGGGATGGGTGAATCTAGGCCAGTGATTCGCTGATAGCCTGACGCGCTTCGTTCCGTCGCGTCGGTTCAGTGGGCACCCCAGTGCGTGGTCCCGTGACACCCTCTTTGGTAACTCAGGTCCTTCAATATTTGTTCGCTCGGCACTTCCCAGAATGACATTGTCATCGCCGCATCAATATCTCGGTACTTAAGAATCGCCTTTGCGACCGAGCTCTTGGATCAATCGCCACTAATCTGTCGACACCCTGCGCATTCTACATTGCTCTCTGGATCGTCTGGAAACAAAAGCTTCGCGTCAGGGCAAACCCACAGTAGGGAGAGAGAGTGAATTAGGAAGAATGCCGGCTGCCCCAAAGCAAACCGGTCCGCCGTTCAGGCAGGACGAGAAGGTGTTCTGCTTCCACATGGACATGTTGTACGAGGCTCGCGTCCTCGAAGTGCGGGCGGCAGAGGGCGGCGACGGATGGCAGTACAAGATCCACTACAAGGGATGGAAGAACACCTGGGACGACTGGGTTCCTCAGGACCGCATCCGCAAGTTCAATGACGAGAATAAGGAGCTTGCAACTCAGCTGCGCGAACAGGTCAAGACCTCGCAGACGAAGAACGCGAAGCAGCTCAAGAAGGTCGTGGGTGGCAGGGCGAACGGCTCCGACTTCAGCTCGGCGCGAGGCAGCGAGGAGCGAACCGCCATGGCCCAGACGACCTCGAGCGGCCGAGGGCCCCGACGAGCCCGGGACTATGAGCTAGAGAATGTGAGTGTCATCCTTCATTTATTTCCCCCCCCTTTTTTTTTTTTACTTTGAGTTCCCCGGTTCGACATATTAGGCTTCTGGTTTTCTCTCCCTCGATGCGCCACTTCGAGCGTTGTGAGCATCGTGAGTATCACGGCTTCTCCCTTACCTGCCAAGGAACAGGGGCAAAGAAAGTTCAGCCTTAGGGTGTGATGAAGACAAACGGAGTCATCAGGAGGAGGCCTTTATCTCGCTGTCACACATAGTATTGCAGGGCCTCTCCAGCGAGGGGGCACTTGAATTGGGAAGTCGGTTTAGTGGCTTGATTGGGTGATGGGCTTTGCGCGGCAAAGGGGGTTTAGTTTTTTTTGCTTCTGAATCTACGAACCCGAAAAAGAGGGTGTTGTGGGAGCAGCGCTGTATGCCACCCCCCAAGCTCTGCCCAAGTGACCTCAATAAGTTACAATTGGCAAACACGCGATTGTCCTGTCAATAGGCAAAGCTACTCTTGCCTCAGGGGGCGTGCGTGCCCATTGTCCACCATATCGGAGAAAGGCCTTGTCCAGCAAACAAGACACTCCCCCTTTCCCGCAGTTGCTGCGTCTGGTTTTGCTGTCACTCCCCTACTTTTCCTTTTCGTTTTGGTCTTGATATCCCACCGCCCGTCCTTTTCAACAACTGGCAGTCCGCCTCGCACCTCGTCTCTCGCACCTCGCACCCTCTTTTTTTTCTACCTCAACCTGCAGCAGACGTGCAGACCCCTATTTTTCTTCCCTGCCTTTCATTTTTTCCCAATCTTCTCGGCTCCGTCTACGCGCCAGCAAACCAAACCACAGAGACGCGCAACCGGCCAACCTCCGTACCACCCCTTACCTGTCAAAGCACCCCATCTCGCCACAATGCCTGCCAAGAAGCGGTCCTTCGAGCAGGAATTCCGCAAGAGAGAGCAGAGGGACGTCGACCTGCAGTACGACTGGTTGTTGGAACTGCCCAATAAAAGGATGAAGCTTTGGAACGAAAAAGATTGGGAGAATCGCATCAAGGATCGCCGGTTTGGCTTCATCTCCAAGGATCCGCCTCTCCACCCCAAGGCCAAGATTAAGGCGGACCGCCTGGGAACGTGCCCGAGGATATACAAGGAGCACACCCAACTCATGCCTCGCCACGTCTTCATACCAACCGCAGGCCTTCCGGACCTCTCTCCGAGGGTGTCGCGCATACGGGCGGGCACGTATCCTCGCAACCCTCTCCCTGAGCCGGATTGGCCTAAGGATGTCGACGAGTCTTGCTCCTCATCGAGCGAGCAGCCTAGCAGTGGGTTTGCGACCACCCAACTCATCCCAAGCGGGAGCGTCACACCAACAACATTCGTACCATCCGCACCATCCACGCCGCCCGAGCTCGGTTCACCTCGCGTCTCTTCTCCAGATTCCGATGCCACACTTGCCCCATCGCCTGTTTCTCTGCATCATGACCACATCGAGCCCAAGGCTGCCACTGACGAAGCGCGCCGATGCTCGGGCAATGTACAGGAGGAGACGTTCCAGAATCGCCCATCGATCAAGCTCATCATTCCGACGGAGATGAAGGCGATGCTGGTCGATGATTGGGAGAACGTCACCAAGCACAACCAGCTCGTCCCTCTTCCGCACGCTCACTCTTTCGACGAGATCATCAGCGACTATCTGGCCTGGGAGACTCCGAATCGCCCGGAGGACTCTCCTGAGAAAGACCTGCTGGAGGAGACCATGGCCGGTCTTCGCGAATACTTCAACAAGGCCTTGGGACGCATCCTTCTGTACAAGTAAGTGATTCTCCCCTCCCATTCATTCTCCCCCTATCTCCCATACCTTTTTTGCCCTCTTCGAGTGTCCAAAACATGTGCTAATTCTCATCTTTCATTTCAGGTGGGAGCGTGTTCAATACATCGAGTTCCGCGAACAGTGGGAGCTCAACCCAGATGGCGAGCACAAATGTGCGGCC
This sequence comes from Ophioceras dolichostomum, assembly GCA_003049485.1. Classification (NCBI taxonomy): domain Eukaryota; kingdom Fungi; phylum Ascomycota; class Sordariomycetes; order Magnaporthales; family Ophioceraceae; genus Ophioceras; species Ophioceras dolichostomum. Next base: position 183,026 of record PYST01000013.1, read on the forward strand.
GACACTTATGGAGCGGAGCATCTCCTTCGCCTGATCGGTAGGCAATCAACCACCCTACTCCATCATGATGAAATTCGCGACATCGCCCCGTCCCCTCCTCCAATCCTCCCTCCCCCACCCACCCACACACTCGTGATCCAACATTCCCATCTCCATCAATCGCGACCTAGTTTCTGACTCCTATTATCTCACCAACAGTGAGCCTTCCCGAGCTTGTCGCCCAGACCAACATGGATCAGCAGTCTGTCAATCGCCTGCGCGATGAGATCTCCAAGTTCACCTACTGGCTGAAGAACAACCGCGTCAAGTACTTCGTGAACGAGTACGTCGCTCCTGGCCACGACTACGCCGAGAAATCGCGTAACGGCTAGAAGTTCTATACTTTCCCTGGCCTGAATTTGGCCTGGATTTACATCTACGTTCTTGACTGCACTGCTCACCTTCCCCCACCTGCTCTGCTGCTACGCGACTGGCCTTTCTACCCTTCCACCGTCCAGTCGCCAACGACATATGAAAAAGAGATCCGCCGAACTTGCGAGTATCGTTGACTCGTCAAGCTCATGATGGGGGTACTCTCAATGGGCGCGTGATGGGTACACCTACATATTCGCGGATCGGGCCTCGACTGGTTGTGTTATCTTTCTTCTCTGAATCGCGAAACATTTCCCCCTGCACCTTCTCATTGTTCTCAGTTTTTCCTTTGCCTATTCCTTAGTCTGCTCGCTCCCTTTATCGGATTTCCCGGGTTGCAGTTTTTTTCTTTTTCATGGTTTGTCATCTCCTTGGCATGGCGTCGAGACGGATTCTAACACGGTCTCCCATCACTCGTCTACTCTTTCTTTTTTTCCTGCCGCCGATCATTTATTCATCGCGGATTTAAATATTTCAACTGCCTTGTCTCAATTGATACTGCATCTTTGTGTGTCGCAGGCAGTCTTTTCGCTCCGACCTCGACCACGGTTAATGGTGCCTTCAATGTTGCTGTGATGTGATACTTTCCCCAGTGATCAATTCTTGATGTCCTTGCTCCATCGTCTCTAGAAGGTGACTGCTCGCCGGCCTGCCTTCGCTGCAGGCGGGCCATCCGCTCAATAGTAACAATGGAACTTGAGGGCGGAAGTAAGATCGGATGAATTTCTTTATTCACAGGAGTTGATACATACAATACACGCACAATAGGAGTCAATCGGCGGTCGCAAGGGTCGATCGTCCCATGCACGCACACCACCTCCCGGCGCGATACCGAGCAGCTTCACTCCCTCTCAAAATTGAGGCTCTGCATTCAACAATCGTTCCTTCCCATCGCAACGAGCCAGCCACTTCCCACCCCCCTGGCTGTGAATAACCAGTCCGCACACCCCCCTCCCCTCATTGCCCCATTGCGCCTGCCTCTATTCACACACCATTTACGTGCACACGTGCACACGTGCAGAAAATCCAACTACCTGCATTTCGTTTTTCCCACCTTCCCCATCCAACCAATCCTCACACCGATCGCCCCAGCAACCTCAGCAGCAGCTCAGCAGCAGCAACAGCAACAACCCTCTTCACCTCGGCACAGCCTTCTCCACGAAAAAGCCCGCCTCCGGCGTCCGCTCGGCCTTGACCTCCCGCTTCGTCTTGGGCGTGTCCACCTCCTGCACCAGCACCAGCTCCTTGACCTTCATGATCATGCCCGCGAACTGCGCGCTCACCGGGTGGAAGACGGTCTGGGTCCGCCTCCTGAGGCCCAGCGCCGCCAGCACGCCCCTCGTGCGCTGGGGGAGGCCGATCGCGCTGCGGTGGAGCGTTATTCGGAAGTAGCTCATTTTTTTCGCGTCTCTTTGTCTAGGTCTCTCTCGCTCGAGTTTTCGCCCCAGCCCGGCCCGTCTCGTCGTTTCGGCTCTGCTCGTTATCGCCTGGTTGGCCGGCTGAAATTTCCTGGCCGGCCCGGTCGTGTCCCACCCTCTTCTGGATCTGTCCTCTTCCGTGTGTCCCGTTGGTTGAGTAGTAGATGCAGCCTCCAAAGTTCCTTCAACGCAAATGCCCCGTCGGCTAGTCGAGGTAGGATGGGCTCTGGGTAGAAACCTGTATTAGTCGTTGAAGAACTACCATCCAGGACGACTTGTGAGGAGGTGCGGTCGACCGGAACGGTAAATTCCGGGGTGAGGCAAGCTGGGTATTTACCTGTGATGACAGCAGACTGATCTCTCTAAATCGAAAACTAAAGTTCGGGATACCTCGACAGCCTCTGAGGTTCAAGACTGCGCGAATTGGACAGCACGATGTGGTTGTTTGGACGGGTGGCTGCTGCTTCGTGCTGGTCGTCAAAATTTCCTGTGATGTCGTCTGCGGTCAAGAATTTGGCGATCGCTCCGAAGTCTTGGCCGAATGGTCCGTGCGAAATCCAGCACCAAAATTTCTTCATCACAAATGTGCCATCTTCTACGCCGGTCATGAGGTCACCCACCAAGAGGGAGGAGTCGATCGATTACGCCAATTGAACAAGCTTTCAGCAAAGGCCAATTGAAAACTCCGAGCGGTAATCTATTAAAGGGTGCTACACGCGGACAGCTTCATACACCATTCAAACCTCTACTTTCACCTTGAGTCGTTCCAAGCCGAATCCCTCAAACTCGTGACCCGGCTCTGTGGGATAGAGTCGGATCTAAAATGTCTGGTAATGGCCATTGTGTTTCCGAAAGCCTTCTCTAACCTATCCATAATATTGATGAAAAAACTGAGAATTCCCTAGGCGCTTAGATGCAGCGACGTTCACATCTGCACCTCGACACGACCCTCCGCACCCGGCTGCGTCTGGCTGAGGGTGGGCAGGAGGTAGGTGATGTCGTCCCACGGGTGGCGGTACAGGCCGGTGCGCAGCCTCTTCTGGTCGAGGTAGTGCGCAATCAGACCGATGCTGCGACCCAGCACGAACAGGCCGTTCAGGACACCCATGTTAAGGTAGTCCTCGGCCTCCTCAGGGCTGAAGGCACCGCAGTTGCGGAGCAGGTCGACGAAGCAGACGGCGATGCAGCCATCGACGTTGAGGATGAGGTTGTCCTTCTTTGAGGTAGTGACCGTCTCCACAGCCAGAGCGTAGTCCAGCAGCTTGTGGCTGGGGAACTTGGCCTTGACGTACTCCTTGACCAGCTCGACACGCAGATCGGGGTTGTTCCGCGACTTGACACGGTGGCCGATACCGGGAATGAGCTTGTTCTGCTTGCGCATGGTATCGACGAACTCACGGGGGCTCAGGCCCTTGTCGAACGCCTTGGTGAACTCTTCCGCAGCGCCATCCAGGGCACCACCGAAGCGAGAGCCAATGGTCAGAAGACCAGAGACAAGAGCGCTGATCAGGTCCTTGCCGGCGCGGGTGGTAATGATAGTGTTCATGGCACCAGACACAGCCGGGCCGTGATCGGCCGTTAGCATCAGCACCATCTCCAGGAACTTGGACGCATAGTCCGGCAGACGGCGGCGGAACCACAGCAAAGCCATGACACCACCAATACCGATATCCTCCTTGAACACGTCCGAGATGGGCATCCCAGCGTACAGCAGCTCCTGTCCACGGTCATCAGAGATGGTAGAGATGAAGGCAGCGGGCTTGCGGATTAGGCCCAGCTCCTGAGCCCACGAGTAATCGATGGGGATCTTCGGCACGGCCGGCTCGGGTTGAGGCTTGATGGTGCCCTCCTTGACAAGCTTCTTGTAAACGGACTCCAGGAGCTGAGGCATGTCCTCGAAGGTGTCCGGGACGTAGAAACCGGCCTCCTTCATCATCTTGTTCTTCATGGCCGCCGTCTCGAGCTGCGAGTTGGCAAAAGCACCAGCGTGACCGAATTGGACCTCGGTCTTGAACATGCTAGCGCACGTGCCGATAGCCCAAGCGACGATGGGCTTGGTCACAATACCCTGCTTGACAGCGTCGATGACCTTGTACTCCTCGACACCGCCGACCTCACCCAGAAGCAGCAGGATCTTGCAGTCGGGATCAGCCTGGTACCTGAGGATGTGGTCAATGAAGGTGGTTCCAGGATAGCGATCACCACCAATGGCGACACCCTCGTAGACACCGTCCGTGGTCTGGGAGATGATGTTGTTCAGCTCGTTGGACATGCCTCCGGACTTGGAGACGTAGCCAACCGAGCCCTTGCGGTAAAGCTTAGACGCCACGATGTTGTCCATCATGCCGCCGGTGTTGCCAATCTTGAAGCAGCCGGGCTTGATACCACCAACAGTAGCGGGGCCAATGATGGTGACGCCCTTCTTCTTCGCGATATGCGCAATCTCGCGAGCTCGCTACAAAAGTGAAGCGGGGCACATGTCAGTAGAGCGAACCTATACCAAGGGGTCTTGGGATCACACTCACCCTCTCAGGCACGCCCTCCGCAATGATGGCGATGGTCTTGATCTGGGGGTACTCCATGAGCTCCAGGGTCGAGCTGTAGACACTTCGGGACGAAGCGAAGTTGACCACGACGTCGACGTCAGGGTGCTTCGCCATCGCCTTCTGGCACTCCTGGTAGACGGGCAGCAGGGTCTCGCTGGTTCCCCAGTACATCTTGCTCACAAACTGGCCGCCGAAGGTGTAGATGATGCCGGCGACCGAGGGCGAGGACCGCTTGCAGATGAAGTCGAAGTCCAGCATGCCCTGAACAGCGCGGGGCTGGAGGCCGTAGACGAAGCATCGTGTCTTGTTATTGAACAGCGCATGCGTCGGCAGCGGGCTCAGCGGCCTGCTGGGAGCAGGGAACCGGCGGATGTTGTCGTTAGCAGACAGACCGCCGGTTGGGTTGGTGGTGCCAGTAGCACCGGCCGAAGGCGTCGCGGCAGGCATAGCGGTCGTTTGTGTCGAAGAAGCTCAGAGGGCTGCGAGGAATGCTGGTGATAAGTTGCGATGTCAGCGCGGGGCAATTAGAGCAAAAAAGCAACCGCTCTGAGGGAAGAAAGCTCCGAATTAAGGCCTGTTGAGTTCAATTCTAGGCAAGAGCAGCAAGGAAGTGAAAATCGAGAGCTCAAGTTGATGAGTCCGTCCCACAGCGGGGGAGAGAGAGCACATCCATCCAGAAACCTGAGCTTCTGCCCACCAGCAACAGCCCACTCTGCGTCACAGCTCAACCAGCACTCATCGCTCAATTGCCCCCATCGCCATCATCAACCAACGTACCTTGTGTGGAGTTTCTTGAGCTCTTCGCACACTTTCGAGAGATTGACTGTGTCCTTGGAAGCGGAAGTTGAGAAATTGCAGACTGAAAGACAGGACGAGCAATGAGAGTTGCGTGGAGACGATTTTCTTTTGCGACAGCAGGGTTTGGTTGGGGATCGGGGCACGATGGAGGGATGGCAGGGTGACGGTGATGCACGGGGACACTAGCGGTCAGGTACCTGAACACGGCTCCCCATTCAGCTCAAGAAGAAAAATTCAGGCGTGAAGCGCAATCGGACAGGGGTTTGGACAAAAAGTTGGGGAAGGAGTTGCGGTGTTGTTGGCCTGTTGACCTGTTGAATACCTGAAATTTGATGGTACCCTACCCCCCACATCCACTTGCAAGTACCGGTACACGGACAAGATGAGGGGTCCCACGTCCGCCGTCTCGGGCTTGCACCTTCATTCCAAAATCCGTCGGGCATCGCAGCTTACACTTGGCCAGCTAGGACAATAAATTTAGACCAGCACGAGCTGAACAGATGGTCCCAGAATCCCGACTTCCGATTGATCGAGACTTCAGACGACAGCTGGCCAACATCACTCGATCGGACTAAAAGCGAGAATCTCGCATAGCTGTGCGAAAACAGAGGCTGAGTGTGGAGGACGCAGTCATAATGCGCTAGAGATTTGACTCCCCAATCCGTGCTGCAATGAGTGCTGCACTAGACTTCTAGCGCAGTTCGTGAGATGAAAATTGACTAGAATGGGGCTCGGTCGAATTCAACAAGTTCGAGTTGAGGTGCACCGGGCGGAGACTTGCATCAACGGTGTTCCTCGGATCGTCCCCAAGGAGCACTCCGTCCTCCGGAGCCCGACTCATGGTAGACGTCCGTCGCCGGAGGGAGGTGGGCATCAGACAACTCAAATCAGTGGTAGCAGATGCCTCGGACATTCGCTGGAGGTGCCACCATACGCTAAACAAAGACCAACAACGCCCCGATGTCCGAGTGCATCGCAGACACGAAAGGGAGCATCAACTGTAGGTAATACGCTGGACTGCGGCATGGCTTCGCTGCTGAACCACGGATGCTGATTGCTGACATGGAGGGTGAGCAACGGGAGTGAGTCGGTCGTCGTTGCTGCTGAGAGCCCACTTGTGCTCCAAAAACACAGCGATCCCCGATTCTCAACGTGAGGAAGGTACTAGTACTTCGGGTCTTAGACCGCTCAGCCCTCGCGAGTTCCCCAAAGGTTTTGTCCCGTATTGACCCTTGTACCTGACCTTGGCCCCATCCGTCGCTGATGCGACCTTTGGTCCCCTCTTCCGCCCAGCGACGGACAGTTGCGTTGCTCCCCTCTCTCACGCGAAGCTTGCGCTGGAGCTGCCTCGACCGCCGATTTTTTTTTGAGCTCAGGAAAAATTGACAGCCATTGATCACTCGATTTCTTGCTGCTTCTTGCTTTGTCTCTTGCTCTCTTTCCAATTCCATGACCTTAGCAAGTAACTTCGTGATCCCTTCATTCTGAATCACCCGTCGAGTCAAGCTTCCGTCAATCCAAGTTGTAAATGTGAGTGTCTGGTGCCTGCCCCGCGTTCTCACTTGCCTGACGTAGCAGCATTCACCACCCGCCATTTTGTTTTTGGCTAGCAGATGTTGAGCTGCCCAGCCCACCACTCTCAGATCTTGCTACTCAAGAGGACAAATTCCTTGACTGCCCCCGAACTTTCGGTCGCCAATTGCTAATATTCTCGAAGTCCAACTCCTCTAGAGACCGACTGGGACTCAAAGAGAAGCGATCGCCAGCTCAAACGGAAACTTAACAGAAAGGAAGCATCTCGGCACTTACTGTGGTGAACCCCTCCAAAAATGTCCGCCAAGTCCATCTTCGAGGCCGACGGCAAGGCCATCCTCAACTACCACCTCACCCGCGCGCCGGTCATCAAGCCGTCTCCGCTGCCAAAGCCGGCCACGCACAACCCGCCCCCGAGACTGGCCTCTTTGCATTTCGCCGAGGGCGCCGACGTCAACGGTGTCCTGGACCAGGCCGAGGTCACCTACCCCTGGCTGCTGGCCCCTGGAGCCAAGTTCGTCGCGAAGCCAGATCAGCTCATCAAGAGGCGAGGGAAGAGCGGTCTCCTGGCGCTGAACAAGACATGGCCTGAGGCGAAGGCCTGGGTCGCCGGGCGCGCGGGCAAGGTGCAGAAGGTCGAGCACACCGAGGGCGTCCTGAGGCAGTTCCTGGTCGAGCCGTTCGTCCCCCACCCGGAGGGCACCGAGTACTATATCAACATCAACTCCGTCCGCGATGTAAGTTGCGCTGTTTCTGTTTTCTCGTCTCGTCTCTTGTCGCAGACTCCAGAAGGTGATGTTGGTCACGTGAGGTCCTTGCGCAAGTGCGGCTGGGATGTGAAGGGGACTCGCCAAGAACAGAATCGCCAAATTGGGGAAGAGAGGGAAGAGAGAGGCGAGGATGGAAACCCTCCAAAAACTGGCATCTTGGGCGCCTTTTGAATGCAGTTTTTAAGTTCGTTCCTATCTGTGGAGTTCAAATTCTCGACGGCAGAGTGCGCCCCAGCCGCCGGACGAACGGATGTCTGGGCATACTTCGACATTCCTCACTTACGGGCCATTAACCGCTTGACTTATCACACCTCCACCCATAATGCGTTCCAAAGAGCCGCACCTTGTGAGATTTACACGTGCTAATGCTTTGCGCGCCACGAAATAGGGCGACTGGATTCTGTTCACCCACGAGGGTGGTGTCGATGTCGGTGATGTCGACGCCAAGGCGGAGAAGCTCCTGATTCCAGTAGATCTGTCGCAATACCCGTCCAATGAGGAGATTGCCAGCTCTCTCCTGAAGAAGGTCCCCAAGGGTGTGCATAATGTCCTCGTCGACTTCATCACCCGGTTGTACGCCGTGTATGTGGACTGCCAGTTCACCTACCTTGAGATCAACCCCCTCGTTGTCATCCCCAACGCGGACGCCACTTCGGCGTCGGTCCACTTCCTGGATCTGGCGGCCAAGCTCGATCAGACGGCCGACTTCGAGTGCGGTGTCAAATGGGCTATTGCCAGGTCTCCAGCGGCGCTTGGCCTCGCGGCCGTGGCCACGAGCAGTACCGTGAACATCGATGCCGGCCCACCCATGGAGTTCCCCGCGCCGTTTGGCCGTGAGCTCACCAAGGAGGAGGCGTACATCGCGGAGCTCGACGCCAAGACGGGCGCCTCGCTGAAGTTGACGGTGCTCAACCCCAACGGTCGCATCTGGACGCTGGTGGCCGGTGGTGGTGCCTCAGTCGTGTACGCCGACGCCATCGCCTCGGCCGGCTTCGCCGACCAGCTCGCCAACTACGGCGAGTACTCGGGTGCCCCCACAGAGTCACAGACATACCACTACGCCCGCACCGTGCTGGACCTGATGCTGCGCGCTCCCTTGGCTCCCGAGGGCAAGGTGCTCTTCATCGGCGGCGGTATTGCCAACTTCACCAACGTCGCCTCGACCTTCAAGGGCGTCATTAGGGCCCTGCGCGACTACGCCAAGGCCTTGAACGAGCACAACGTCAGCATCTGGGTCCGTCGCGCCGGCCCCAACTACCAGGAGGGTCTGAAGAACCTGAAGGCCGCTACCCAGGAGCTGGGCCTGCAGGCCAAGATCTTCGGCCCCGAGATGCACGTGTCGGGCATCGTCCCGTTGGCGTTGATTCCTGGCAAGTGGGAGGCAGGCAGCTTCGAGGAGTTCAAGGGCTAGACAAAAAAAATTCTACCTCGGCAGAGATATCTAGTTATACCTTATAGAGATAGGGAGTCATCAGTCAAGCGTTTCTGCATTGGCTCTCGCAGCTGGGTCGGCGGAGGACAGATGCAGCTGCAAGTCAGATCGGTCTACGCCATTTTCTCGGTCCTAGCAACCTTAGTTAGATTCCTCTATGGCCCCTTAGTAGTGGTTCTGCTTCGTAGTTGTAAGTTTTCTTGGGTTGACGGCGATTTCCTGGACTGGCGGAGGGGAGAGACATTCGAAATTAGACCTCTGTAATGTGAATCGCTCAGACATGTTTCATGACTTGATCAGCTATTCCGTTGCTTCTGTGCTGTGCTATCTGGCTGTAGTGTTCCCCTTCCAAGTATCTATCGAACACAGGCGAGCCTGATGCATGGGTGTCTCCGACCTTGGTACTCCTCACGAGATACAGCACGTGATCAAAGCATGAGCCATGTCCAGCCCTTTCTTTCGATTGGCCCAAAAATAAGGTGGGGCACCACACAACACCGAACTTTGCGTAGGGTTCAATTTTGGGCGCACACTTCAATTTCTCCTCAGTCAACCTCTATCTCAACTTCATCGACGACAGCAGGCTCGCCCACCATGCCTACCCGATTTTCGAAGACTAGAAAGCACCGCGGCCATGTGAGCGCCGGTAAGGGCCGTGTCGGCAAGCACCGAAAGCACCCAGGCGGTCGTGGTCTGGCCGGTGGTCAGGTGAGTTTCTCTGCGAAAGGGTGGTCAATGAGGACGTCGGAGAAGAGGAGCAGGACAAGAAATCCTGCAACGACTACGATGAGCGCGTGGAGGAGAAGTGCGAGCGAGAGGGTGGTCAGAACAATTGAAGGCTGATTGAGATCGACTTCGACGACGACGACAATAGCACCACCACCGCACGAACATGGACAAGTACCACCCCGGTTACTTCGGAAAGGTTGGCATGAGGCACTTCCACCACCTGCACAACCACGACTGGAAGCCCACGATCAACATCGACAAGGTACGCGCGAAGAACTGTTTCTCCCAGGCCACGGCCTGCGATCCTCTCCCGGACGGACATGATATTTCAATGAAGGAGGACGGATTGGGCGGATTGGACGGATTGGGCGGATTGGACGGATTGGACAGATTGGACGGATTGGACGGACTAGAAGCGTGGGAGTATATGCTGACCCTCGCCTGGTATCTCTGCTACCATTTACAGCTGTGGTCGCTCGTCCCCGCCGAGAAGCAGGCCGAGTACATCAAGGCCGGCGCCTCCTCCAGCAAGGTCCCCCAGATCGATCTCCTTTCCTTCGGCTACTCGAAGCTCCTCGGCAAGGGCCGCCTGCCCGCGGTGCCATTGGTCATCCGCGCCCGGTGGGTGAGCAAGGAGGCGGAGAAGAAGATCAAGGAGGCCGGTGGCGCCATCGAGCTGGTTGCTTAAAGGGAGAATTTTGCTTGGCTTGTTTTGTTTCGTCGTCGTCGCATGAAACGGGACTCGGGAAAGGAGGCGGCGGAAACATTGGGATGGGAATTTCGGGTTTTTTTTTCTAACTTCTTTCTTCTTGTCTTCCCTGATTCCCCTTTTACGGACAGTAACTGGGATGGGATGTTGGGGGAGAAAGAAGTGGCATAGCAAAAAGGAAACGATCGATTTATTATTGACACGGCGTTTGTTTTTACCATGAGAAACCCAAATGAGCCCAATTTCTACCTCCTATCTTTATGGTTCCGGGAATGCGATGTGCTCACCTCGATGTGCTCTCCTCGCCGCGACATGGACTGAGAATGGAATCGGTCCCAGCGACTAGGCGATGTGCTCATCATCATGTTGACGACCCTCCACGACAGGAGAACAAACAAACCCGCCCTTAGATGAGGCATACACAGGCGACATGATGGAGATCCGCCTACGCGGCAACACCAGGCTAATTCATATGACGGGGCGTAGGAAGAAGAATTAACCACCAGTGAGCCATGACCATTGATCATAAGTCTTTGCCGCGACCAGAACCGCTTCCCCTACGAGAACACTCGGTCCCTCCGCAAGCCTGGACAGTCTAGAGATCTGGTGTGTAGCCCTTCTAAACAACAGTCCATGCAAAGGAGATGCCTTGTTGGAGCCTGTGGCCAACAAAGGTGCCGGGTAACAACCAATACATGCCCACACCATGCCCACACCATGAGCATGCTGTCTCGGGGGTCGGTAAGAACTAGATGAAGGCGCTCCTCTTTGATAGCTAGTAGATAGCCAAGACATACTAGCACATTGCCGGACAGGTTTCAAATGGCCCAGTGGCATACGACATGGGCAAACCTAGGCGAGCCCAGATGGCGTGTATTGGGTGATGTCATATCTGGGCACACACTGGTAACTAGTAGCCCGAAGTTAGATGTCATGACCCCAAGGAAGAGCTTAAGAGAGTCGGCTAATGCTGACTAGATTCGGATGCCGCTGTTCCAGTGTTCCTCCTCATGAGGTCCTCTATGTCAGGCCTCCGCCGACTTATATGCCCCGTGGTAGCCGACTACATGTCCTCGTTCAGGAGTGCCAGATGAATGGCCTCTCGTGTTACCGGAATTTGCGGAAGCGCCGATGATACCTTGCAGCTCCGAGACGATTGAGGTTCTCGTTTAATACCTCTAAGGGCCATTTTTCTGGCCTACTGCTTGATCTTGCTACTTACTGGCTAGGCCAGGCTCGTTATCAGTGCCTCGAACTCTGGATCGACCGATAGCAATTTCGACACTGCTACCGTTGCGTTTTTGCGATCTTTCTGGCTGGGGAATATCATCATCTCTGTGAGTGACCCAGCGCGGGTGCTTGTAATGGTGTCGCCTCCCTGCTCCTTACACAAGTAACAAGCATCGACGATGGAATGATTGCGAGGGTAAGACTGCGGCAAAGGATTTTGTGATGTAGTGCCTCTTGCGTCGGCTCCTGCACGACCGTGTGTGCCTCTTACCAGCTCCCGGGAAACCATCTCCCAGCAAACAGAATCGTTCAGGTGATGCAGAGGAGACATTTTTGAGAGGGCCAAGCACGCGTGCGGATCCAAAGACGTTCTCTTCTAATTCGCGTGCCATTTAGTATCTGATCATCCCTAAGTGGCCCCCCTGTAGCCCACGTTGGCTGGCAATGATGGATGTTCGTATTTGGCGCCGGGATAATCAGCAAGCTCGTATTTATGCGTCCAAGGTGGGAGGCAAAATATCCAGGCGGAATAGGAGAGACTTCCCGAGCCGCCAAATGAGAGGGCAGGCACAAACACAAGATTGCCGATCTTTCTGTGACACAGGTGTCCCCATACATTGGTAAATCAGATATCCCGTTTGACACCCGAGATCATCAACACACTGTGAGAGACCAACGAGCTCACCGTAGGACACCGAAGAACTGCTGGTCGGGAAACAACGGAGTTGTTTTCAAGAGCACAGGAACTGCCACTCGGCCATGGTGAGTCGTCCGTCGAGTATGACAGCCGCTTGACGGTGAAGGAGATAGCCATCAGGCTGCGAGGCACGAAAGGGGAATCGATCAGCTCTTTTGCTCATCCAATAACGTGCACCGATCCAGTCATGATATTTGCCGGCATCGTACTCCGTATGTCAGGCAATTATACGGAGATGCCAACGCTTTGGCCCTCACTGGCTGATGGGTTACCCTTCCGCGCTAAAAGCTGGCGAGAACTTCAGAGAGGCTAGTGGCCGGGCGCTATTCGGAGCACAGTAAATAAGCTATAGCTCACAGCTACCTAACCTACCGTTATATGCGTTGTGAACAACACGAGAGTCGTTGGCATGATGGGTTCCGATTATCCGGTCTGCCCGTTCTTTTAAACCAAGGAAATTTTTGAGCATGTCGTTCGGATTGGGTTCGCAGATTAGATACGACGGGACGGGAGCATTTGACAGGGGTGTTTTGGTTAAAATGACGTTCGGAAGAAGACCCTGAAGATCTCCACAGACTCGGCGCAAAGGCCCCAGAATCTCGAGGTTTGAAACGAGGAAAGGCATCACAAAAGAAAAAAACTTCTCTTGAGACGGCGGAGCTACAGGTAGAAACGGATCACTGTAGGACAGATCTGAGGCAGGTGCGATTCTTTTCGGAGAGCCGCACCAAAGAACAAATCACTGCCTGCAGGTACAGAAACGGACTTGCATGCAGCTGGAGATGTCGCGTTGGTCGCACATGTCTCTTCCCTGCCCGGCTAGCCGTTGGGACTGGAGACGGGAATTTTCAATGAATGAAATCGGACTCAAGTTGGGAAGGCGTGACGCCACTCGAAACCTGTGCCCGTCAGCGATCAGCCGTTCCTCCATCCATTTCCACATGTGTTGGTTGGCGCTGGCACGGGAGAGAGAGGGAAGACGCAAGACACCTTTCGTCGTTTATTATCCGGGCGTGGAGCGATTCTTCGTGGGGAAATTGGCATCCTTTTTGCACGTCACCCCTCGTATTCCCGCACCCAACGGTCCTTCCTAGAAGTCTCAGCCTTCCCCTTTTTGGTGACCTTGTCCCATGTTTTTTGAGGGTCAAACCACACCCTTCGGCGACGGTCGCCGAAATCTCGTTCAGGGGTCCAAAAAAGAATGTGACGTTAGCCCGGTAGCGGCAGCTTATTGCGGCAGGTACTACAACAGGGGCGCGCAAAAGAAATGGGGGAGAACAGAATAATAAAGGATACCAGCGCGGGGACTTTTTACATGGAGGAAGCATCCTGTCAATGGTGTGCGCGACAGGTCGCGACCGACCCACCATCGTTGTTGCTTGTTGCTGCCAGCGCCGCGGCTGGGCTGAATGTGGCCACCCCATCCGTGCAAAATACGACATGGGAGGCTCTCTCCCCAGATTTCTGTTAATACCCGCCTCACTCCCTTCGTGTCCCACATCGTTCTTACTTTCTTTCCGACCAACATTGTTCGTGACGAGGAAGGATCTTTCCCCTCTCACTTTTCGTCGTCCCTCGTTTCCTGATCTCATCGAGATCTTTTTTTTTTTTTCGTTTGAACTTCTTGTCACTCTCTCAAGACGTAAAGAGTTGTTAGGTTTGGCGTCGAGTAGTTCAGACAGACACCCACCCTTCACACTCACGCCAAACACTCAGCCTCACCTTCTGTATTTATCTTTGGATGATTTCCCCAGGCCGACACACAAACGCCGAAGCGAGCTGAACCGAACGAGACACATTCGACGAAGACGAGAGAGACAGTTGACCTTCCAAAGAGCCGAGCACAGCATTGGGAAAAGCTTCCGCGAAAAACACTTTAATACCTACGCATAAAAATTCAGTAGTAGCACTTGTACTTCTCAGCAAAGCCTATCAGCATTTCTTGTTCCTTTAAGATATCTGGCGGTGTTTTGTGGTCGACTTACTCCTGGTCATCATGCTTGTGAGTCCTCCCCACGCGGCTGCGTCCGCGCTCTTTTTAGCCACTCAGATCATACCGTCGATCCCGGTCCAAGCTCCAGGTCTAGGCCGCAAACTAAGGGGAGAGCCGAACCGGGAAAATTAAATTCATGACCGGCGGGGAACGGCCATGGCCGCCACGGACACTGCAAGCCAAGCGCACCGGCTCGCCCAGCCGAACTTGCTGTGGTGTGTGGGGCCGGTTCGAGACATGACGGCACGAGCTCGAAGAGGTTGCAGAGGAGATGACTCGGGGAAACTTTAATACTGACAAGATCTGCCTCAAGATCCAAGCTGGGCTTCTCGCCCTCGCGGCCACCGCCGTCCACGCGGTGAAGCCAATTGTGGTGAAGGACAACTACTTCGTTCATCCAGAGAACGGCAACCGTTTCCAGATCGTGGGCGTCGCCTACCAGCCTGGCGGGTCTTCTGGGTACAACCCGGCACTGAGAAAGGATCCTCTCAGTAACATCGACAACTGCCTCCGAGTGAGTCTGCCCGATGGGTGCATACCTACTCAAATATTCTCCCCTCCGTGTCTTTCTCGCCTTTGAGAGGGCAGGGTGAGTGAATGAACAACTGTAACTGACTCCATGAGATATAGGATGCCGCCCTCATGCAGAGCCTTGGCGTGAACGCCATCCGGGTCTACAATTTGGACCCCGACCTCAACCACGATGCGTGCGCCAGCATCTTCAACGCAGTACGTTGTTGTGCTCATCTCGAGTATGAAAGAAAGAATCCTTTGCTAATCTGCCTGCAACCTAGGCTGGAATCTACATGCTGCTTGATGTGAACTCACCCCTCATCGGCGAGTCCCTCTCCAACGACAAGCCGTGGGAGACGTACTACGCCAAGTACCTGAACCGCACCTTCGCGGTCGTCGAGGCGTTCAAGAGCTACCCCAACACGCTGGCCTTCTTTTCCGGCAACGAGGTTATTAGCAACGTTGCCACGGGAGCGATAGTGCCGCCGTACGTGCGCGCGGTGACTCGCGACCTCAAGAACTACATCGCCAAGCACAGCTCGCGCGAGATCCCCGTCGGCTACTCCGCCGCCGATGTGCGATCGATCCTCTTCGACACCTGGCAGTACATGCAGTGCGCGATCGGCGGCAATTCTAGTGACGCGAGCCGTGGCGATCTCTTTGCGCTGAACAGCTAGTAAGTAATTTTTTTTCCCCTTCCTACCGTTCATGGCCATTCCGAATTTGTGAAAATTGGCGCTAACCGTCTGTCACTCTTATCTATTCCCTAGCTCTTGGTGTGGAGCTAGTAGTTTCACAACAAGTGGTTACGACACGCTAGTTAATGGCTTCAAGTCCACTTCGGTTCCTGTGAGTAGCAGTCGTGTGCGTCCAGAAGGAACAATCCGAATTACTGACCTCCCTGTCTGTCCTTGTAGGTTTTCTACAGCGAGTACGGCTGCAACCAGCCGTCTCCTCGCATCTTCACCGAGGTCGGCACGCTGTACGGCGACCAGATGACGGGTGTTTTCAGCGGCGGTGTGGTCTACGAGTACGCCCAAGAGCCCAACAACTACGGGCTTGTCGACATCCACGACGACGGCTCGGCCACCGTCATGGACGACTACTACACCCTGAAGGCCCAGTTCGCGAAGCTCGACTTCACCAAGGTCCAGGGCGTCGCCCCCACCACGGCTGCGAGCAACACGGCGCCCGTGTGCGACTCGAAGCTCATCCAGGAGCAAGGGTTCGTCAACAACTTCACCCTGCCCGTGCTCCCGCCCGGGGCGCAGGAGATCCTCGACAACGGCGTCAAGCCCACGCCGAGCGGCAAGATCATCGCCATCTCCTCGTGGTCGGTCAAGCAGACGGTCAAGACCAGCAACGGGACCGCTATCATCGGCCTGCAGGTCGTGCCCCTCGCCAACGACGCCATCAACCAGCCCGGCCTCAACGCCGGCGCGGGCACGGGATCGCCCGTCACCAACGCGACAACGACGGGCACCGGCACCGGCGGCGCGCCGGCCAGCACGTCGTCGTCGTCGGACAAGAAGGACGACGCCGGCAGCCTGCGGCCCTCGAAGATTGTCATGGTCGGCCTGCCCGTCTTCGTCTTCGCGGCGGCTTCATCGCTTTTCTAGTGCAGAAATAATTCACTCCCCTGCTGTTGTTGTCCCCCCAACTCCTCCCGGTCCCAATTTCTCCAATATCTCCAAAACCTGTGTGTCCGCTACTGCGCCGCCTGCAACTTCTGCTGCCCCTGCTGCTGTCGCCCTCCTAATCATGCCGATGATGATGACGAGGGCGGCGGCGATGTTGATTCTGATGACCCAACCACACATCCGAGCCACCACCACCACCACAGTAATAATAACCTCCATCACCCCCACGAAAGCGCTATCGAGCTACCAGACCTGCCGACAGGTTTCAACATCTCCAGCTTCTTCGCCTCGTATACCCAGCACCAGCAGCACGACGGTCCTTCAGACGGGTCGTCGCCAGAAGGGTCGCCGCCGTCGCATCACCAACACCAACACCACCACCACCACGCGAGGACAGAGGCAGAAGAAGCACAACCAGAAGCCACAACCAGATCGTCCCACGACTCCTCCCGCGTAGACCCGAGCACCTGGAAGCCGACAACGGAAGAGTCGACTCTCGACGAGCTGGCGAGAGCGATGGCGCGGTACCAACCTGCCAGACCGGCGGCGCACGGCGCGCCCAGGGCGCACTACTTCGTGCCGGACCCGAGGATCGACCTTGAGGCAGGACCCAGCGAGACGTTCCGTGTGGAGACGCCGTCGCCTGCCCTCACGGACTTTTCGCTCAAGGTACCTGAGAAGAAGGGGGATGGTAATGGGAGTGGGAGGTGGGATAGGAGGAATCATTGAAGTTTGTTTCTTCCAATTCTATCGCTTTTCTTTTTGGCCACTGTTTTCCTCCTTTTCTTCTCTTTTCTTGTTTTGGGACAATATTTTGGTGAAACCCATTTTCTGTTGTTCTGGGCATGGCGTCTTCTCGTTTTGTTCTAGTTTTTTCTTCTCTTGCTTAAAGGGGCAGGATAGTGCTTAGTTTGGCTAGGGAGCTTTGGGTGGGGAAGGGATGGGGGAGTCAAAAGGGGGATTTTGTTTTTTATTATCGATGATGGCTTTTGCATTCGCGTTGTTCTTCGATAGCATTATTGGCAGGCGACTTGCTTCTTTGCTTTTTTTTCACCGTTTTTGCATTCCTTCTTGTTGCCTCCGTAGGGCATGTTGTGGGCTCCCTTTTTCTGTACTGGGCGGCGGGTTATGGATACGTACGGGAGTTTGAGCGGGTTGCCGATGGACGGATGCATGTATGGGTTCTCCCGTCCCGCCCCGCTCAGCATGTCAGTACGGATGGACGCTTTCCTTCTCGCTTGCTGGGCCTACGAAAGCGAGTGGCAGTTTGTGTATTTTCGACCTGGGCTTTACACGCAGACAGCACTAGCTGCATGTCCTCTTGCCTCTCTGTGTCCTTCTCCAGCGTCCTTCGTGCTCCCTACAAAGGTGATTATGCCACCTCGTCACCCATGAGCTCTATCGTCCGTTCGTCCTGTCGCCCACTTGACCCAGCCTGCCCGGGCAGCCTTCCACATTCTTCCACGACAAGCAAATCGACTGCGTTAACACGTCCGCGTCCTAAGCGCGAACTCTACTGGCTACCTTCGCCCCCAGAGTGATAGGTCGCCCCTACCAGCAGATTTTTGGGTGACTTTTTGGGAGTTCCTTCTTTTCTTTCCATGTGGTCTTGAGGCAGTCACGATGGCGTCGTTCTCTGCATCAACCAATTGACTCCCCAACAAATGACGATGGTTTTCAGGTCGGCACGGTGTCCCTACCACGCATGGTCGAGACGTCAGCAAGACAGCCACTCGTAGAGTTTTACAAAGAGCCTTCATGACGAGAGTACGAGATGACTTGGACTCGTCCACCAAGCCTCTCTGCGAGACATTTTTTGCTCTCTACTGTTGAGAAGGCCAAGCCGGTGCTTTTGGTCTAAGGTCAACATCGTGAGGCCTCCCTCCCCTGAATGATGAGCCGTGACTTGAGGAGGAGTTAATGTGTCTCCTGGCTTGCAGAGAACTTGCACGGGAGCCAGAGCTGCATACCTTCCTACGATAGGTAGGTAGGTAGGTAGGTATCTAGCTGGGTCACACGTACGAACGACTAACGATGGGTAGGCAGGTACAACTGAGACATTAACATGTAAGCACCTACCGTTGCAATTATTTGGGCGCTGCGAGTGGTCCTGCATCTGCTGCTTGCCCCGGGTCTGGGTGGAAGGTTTCTATGGAGCGTTTGCCCCTTGCCTTCGAGCGATGAGTTTCAGGGGAAGGAAGGCTCTGACAATTGTAGTACTCATGATCTCCACACACGTCATTTGAACCTAGATTTTATAGTTGAGAGCCTTCCCGAATTCTAAATGGCCAAAACAGGCGCGGGTCGTGACGAGCCGTGAAGAAAGTCTAATAGGCGCGACCCTGAACCGCCCCCCTGGAATATTGGCAACTGCATCCGTAAGCCGCACTTCGCGCGGCCGCGGCCAGGAGACGACTTCCAAAGCCGCGAGAATGCCAGACCACATCTTTTTGCCAAAAGCCCAGGAAATACTAGCCCAGGTCGATGTGGAAGCCCTGGGGTCTCTTCTCACTTGTGAAGATTTCTCGAATTACGGCTGCCGTTGCGTCGTTTGAGTTCGACCATGTTATGATGCTGGGGGTTGACTTCGAGGAGATCTCACCCTGAGGACTTCGCCCCCCTATTCTTGTCTCTGTAGCCATTTCGTACCATGTATGAGCTGAGTAGACAGGAGCCCATGACGAGGCCAAAAAGGTGCTGTTCTAACTCCCATTTGATCATTAAAATGCAAGCCCAGAAAGCTAGACTGGAAAGCTAGAGATCGTGACCTGGGCAACCGCCTTCCACAGCCTTCCGCACTGTAGCATGCCAGACATGTCCGGACACGATTTCCTGCTTTTGACTCGTCGACTGGGTCCACTGACGCTCTCAGGGCAAAACTCTCGTGGGATCCCAGCAAGCTGCCCGGTCTGGCAAGCCACATTGTCCGCGAGATCTCTGTCCTGGCAGCTTCCTGCTCGACAACATACTTTGCTGTGATGCTCACACCTCGACGATTTTTGCCTCCAGAACCTTACGGTCTGGGGGATGGCCTTCCACAGCATAAAAAGAGCACCGATCCCTTCCCACTTCCCTCGTTCCAAACGAGACAGCCTGCTCCTTACATACCCAGAGTTCAAAAGCAAGACACAACAAAAATGCAGTGGGATCCTATTTTGGACGACGATGTCGATTCTCTCGAATCCTTTAACGGGCTCGAGTTCATAAGCGCGTTCGATGACTGGCTAGAGTCAGTTAAGGAATCGAATGCGCGCGACAACGGCGAGGCAGGAGGAGAGCCGGCGGCCACTGGGGTCCCGGCTCTCCCTCTACCTCTCCCCGAGCCGCACCACAACGGCGACGATGTCGCCACCATCGGCACCCACATAGGTCACAATGTGTGTGGCCATGGTGCATCGTCCGCCCAGCACGGGGGAGCGTGGTCCACCCCACTGGAGTACGCGCCCTTATCGCAACTCCAGCTCACGCCGCCCGAGATCCACCAGCTGGTCGGGGGAAGACTGCCCCCAGAGGCACTGGCTGTGTGGCATAATGAGGTCGGGCACAGCGCCCCGTGGTCCGAAAGCCTCTCGGAACCCAGCGCTGTGCCCCTCTCCTTCTCCCATCATGGTCTCGATGGGGTGGCCGGTCCTGATGCGGCGCCAGTACTCGGCGCAGCATACCCTCCGCAGGGACAGGACCCCGCCACGGTGGCCACGAAGCGCGGAAAGAAGCGCGGCCTCCAGGAGGATGACGAAACTAGCGCTAGCGGCAGCGGGTCCGGCAGCTCGGCGGGGCGACACAGCTCGTCCCCAACACAGCCCAGTCCGGCCCAACCACCCGCCAAGCGCCAGAAGACGGCCACCGGCGGCAAGACCCGCCAGGTAGGCAAGGATTCGTGCGAGGAGTGCCGCCGCCAGAAGATCAGGTGCATCGTCCAGGCCGGAAATTCCGCCTGCGACAAGTGCCTCGCGAAAGGGAAACCCTGCAACCGGACCGTCGTGGACGGCCGGACGCACGCCCACACGCAGGCCCAGATCAACGAGATGATGGCCGCCAGCAGGCGCCGCCTCGCGGTGCTGCTCAGCACAATCTGGCGCGTCGGGGTCAACTTCCAGCACTTCTGCTACGAGTACAACCCGACCAACCACAGCATCCTCCAGGGGCTGCTCGCCTCCTCCGACCCGGCCGCCATCGACTCGGTGTGCCGCACCCTGGCCGCCGCCGGCTCCGGCTTCGGTACCTCCCTCCCCTCCGCCTCCGACGAGTGGGAGGCCCTCGCGGCCGAAGGTCGGGTGCCCTGGGCGCCCAGCCACGCCGCGTGCGGCTACAAGGACGCCGAGGACGGCACCGGCACTACTAAGCTGTCCGTTGAGCGGTCGGCCCTGGCCACCCTCCACGCGGCGGCCGACGAGCTCGCCCTGCGCCTGCGCGTGGTCATCCAGATGATCACGCGCGAGCCGGAGATGCGCGCCGAGCTTGGGCCCTTCGCCGAGAAGGCCTACAAGTGCCTTCCGAAAGGCCCTCCCCGCGTCTTCGACGAGGAGCAGCAGACACCCCTGCCGCCGGGGCAGGCGCTCATCGACTGGTCGGCGGACTTCCTGTCGCGCGTCTCCCGGCCCGACTGGTCGTTCCTGTCGGAAGGCGGGCCGCCGGACGTCCTCCTCGGGGCTGCGAAGGCCAGGATCTTCAAGACCTGGCTGGCCGACGACAAGACCGCCGCCACCGCCGCTACCACCTAGGCGGCTTGAGGGGCGCGTCCCGCCCATAACAACAACAACAGCAGCAGCAGCAGCAACAACAACAAACAACAAAAATTCCCTCCGCACTGGGTTGATGGCTTCAGAGTTTCTCGTTTTCGGATACACAATACTCGGGCTGGACCCCTGACCTTACTTGACAGCGAGGAGTTTTCGGCGTTGTTGCCCAGCCTTTATTCTGGCTGGTGAAGGAAAGATACCCAACATCACATCGGCGGAGATGATGATGATACACACTGGGACAGCGAGGAGTTCGGAGTTTTTTTCGGCCTGTACTTACCTACTACCACTTGGCTTTTGTATTCTCTGAGTTCGTGTCTCTTTGGGTTCTTTCTGTTTCCCTCGAGCAAGACATACATACCTGCTTCACGAGGAGAGATGAGCGAGTATCAATGAAAAAATTGGATCATTATTACATCATTGGTATCTTTTTCAACGTGACACGTGTCCGTTGTGATGTTGTAGAATGGTGTGGGAAATGTAAGTGAGTTGGCGGATAGGCCCCGTAGAGTTGCGCAGACGCCCCTGAGAGGGCGCCTAGAAATCGGTGGCTGGCAGGCCTTACCACCACTGCAGCTAGCATACTTTTAACACAGTGGCAGGGGAGTTTGCTGTCCGAGACAGCCTCTACTACCACGTGTCAAGATGCCCCGTGGAAGCCAACAGCCTTAAGGAAATGATGACAAATCTTCCTTCAATGCCTACTTGGCCCGAACAAGACGGGATAGACGCGACAAAATCGCATACCGAGGCAGGCAGGCAGGGAGATAGAAGGCAAGGTGGGTAAGTACTAAAATTATGGGCGTCGGGAGGTTCGAAGAACGTACATGTTGCTGTCCTCTTAGAAAGACAGTTATTAGATGCCTCCCGAATTCAGTGTCCGCGATCGGTCAACAAGAGGTACGATCCTCTTTGCTCGACGCTCCCACACTTAGCCCGTGTATTCTTCCAGGTGTAAGTCAGCAACAACCAGGGACGTGCATGTCTGCCATATCCCATATCCCCATTAACCCCAGTCCATCATCTCACCAGCAAGCAGCTCCTTCCTCGACCCTCCCCTCGACCCTCCAAGTAGCTCAAAGATTGAGAGTCGGCCGCGGCTTCCAAACCACTCATCGCCAACCCCTCCCCCCCGTCACTCCCTCACTCCTTCTTCACCTCCCTCTCCACCACCTCCCGCTTCCTCTCCAAAACCAGCCCATCGAACCTCCAAAACGTGCAGACGCCCTCAAAGAAACACGCCACCATCCACCCCCACCAAACCAGCGAGCCGGTCTTGACCCCATATCGCCTCAACCGCGTCGCGTGCAGCGTCGCCGTCTCCGCGACGTGGATCGACCAAACAGGCAGGAACATGACCTTGATCAGCGCACCAAACCCCTCCGGACCACCAGGCCAGTGCACCCTCTCCAACAGATCCCACACCGCCGTGCCCGGCGCCACCCGCCCAGAGAACACCGCGTAACTGGTGAAAAAGAAGAAGGCCACCCCGAAACCGGTCATCACGTCCGGGAACGGCGCGGGGAGGCGGAACACGCCCCCCAGATCCGGGTCGGGCGCCAGGAGGGCCGCGCGCGCGGTGATGGACATGTCGACGAGGCGGGCGCGGCGGTCGGACCAGGATGCGAGGGGCGGCTTGAAGGCCACGCGGTAAGTGCCCGACGTTGTGGTGTGGATCGTCATGCCCGTGAGGTCGATGGACTCCAGATTGGCGCCGGACGCGTTGGCTGGGGGGACGCGGTTGAAGTGGCGCAGGTAGAGGGAGAGGTCCTCGGCGTGGTCTTTGTTCATGTGGGAGATTGTGCGGGCGTGCTCGGCTGGGGGGATTGGTGTGGCCATTTTGCCTTTTTTTTGGTTTTTTTTTTTTCTGGGCTTCTGTAGGTTTGAGTGAGGAAGTTCGTGATATTGTGATAGAAGTTGTTTGTGTGTTTGTGCGACCCTCTAGGTAGGACACCTAGGTACCTAGTTAGACAATGGCGAAAATCCCCGATATAAATATCCGTGTAAGTCGCGCCGTGATGTGATTGATGTAAGCGGAGCCTGGCTCTGAGAGCGAATCGTTCGGAAATCGCTGAACGCGGAATTCGGCGATGATCTCTTTGGACAAGCGGATTTGGGAGACTGGCTCTTCTTCAATGACAAATGTGAAGAAGATGGAAATGAAGAATGATGGGGAATGGCGCTGGGGTGAAAAGGGATTTCGGTAGAATCTAGTATCCCGGGCTTCCGGTACTCCGGGCGTTTGTTGCTGTCCTGGCCACAGTCCGATATTTTCCAAGGTGAAGTTGAATTTGGCTCAGTGCTTGGCACGCAATGATTGGGGCTGATGTAACCGGGCGTCCTTCAACGCCCAGCCTGGTCGAGCGGCCGCACTGCGGGGGAAGTTTCCTGTTTCGCATTGGCACGGCCGGGTAAGGCAGGGGTATTCCCGAATCCAGGGAGGCCCAGGTCATCAAGCAATGACGCGCAGAAAGCCATCTGAACTTGATCCTCTCGGCACAAATGCCAGAGCATCTCTCTGTGACCACATCGTGATGCAGTTGTGTTTCCAGATCATCAATTTTTCTTGCTGACATTGCCCCATTCTGTCATCTTGCAAAGAGACTGGTCTCGAATGTCTCATCGTCCGGTTCTCGTCCGGTTTGCTGCAGCCTTGTAGTCGAGCTCTCTCAGAAGCTGTCTTCCCATCTGTCCTTCTCTGTCCCGCCGATTTCCTCTGGCCACGGATAGATCGTCGTTTTTAGTCTTGGCACAGTTATCCCCGAAAACTGCTCTAGAGGTATCCCTCCTCACCGGTCTGGAGCTTCAAAGACTTAATGTTATGTCGCGGCCGAGGTCGATGATGTGGAAGAGCGCAATGGTGGAATGGGTGGCTATTGGTGGAATCCATGTCATTTAGGTTCTGCAGGCCCCGTGTCCAACGTCGGTGTGATTTGATGCCATTCAAAGCGGGTGAGAGCTATAGCCAACGAGATAACTGGCCGATACGAACCGGTCCGCGACGGACTGCCCAAGCAGAGAGAGAGCAACCAAGAGATTAGATCACAGCCAACGACCATCCCCACCGAGACTAGAGCAGCCAACAAGCCTGTAAGTCTACAACTCACCTTCGGTTCAACGGATCCTTTTTAAGTCGAGCGCCCCCCACGTTTTCGGGGCAGCCCTGAACTTGACAGACAGGCTGCTCGCTTGTTGACTGGAATGTCTGTTTTTGCCCTCACCCGACCAAATTAGTCAAAGTACGCGGCACGGATGTGTGCAGTCTCACAAGCTAGGTGGACAGGATGTGAAGAATGGCACGGACAAAGACGGCATGATATGAGTTGCATCAAAAGCTTGGATGGACTGGGTAGTGATGATATCCGCATGACTGTTGGCGCGATAGGCGATCGACAGTATGTTGGCTGTTGAAACCAGAAGATAACCTATCCAATTGTAGACCCCGTTTTGCTGGGCCGTAGAGTCTGCTTGGCATGTGGCGAACCAGGTTTTGGACACACACTACATGCCGCCCTGCCTCAGGCTACATAAGTTGGGGGTCAGGCTGGAATTGACGTTGGTGGCACGCAGGCAGAGCTCACCTTGCCCATCTTTGTACATCGAAATTTCCAGTGACGAAATTGCGGGCAGAGGCTCCCATATGACACTCCGTCTAGGAACGGCCACGAGATCCATGACTGGTAGGTAGCTTCGACACGCTTTGAGGTCCCATTGACCTTCGGCCTACTCCATTCCACTGATGCGACACGGTTGGGGTCGTGGAAAGACGGCCCAGACCGTCCATCGAAGGCAGCGTTGGGAGGTCCTTTATCCCAGTCTCGCCACTGCTGGCGTGGCCTTATGAGCGTCCCAAACGAAAGCCAACGCGAACCAGGAGCATGGCTTGAGAATCAAAGAACCCGCAGCTCGCTAACCCGCATATCTACTCACATCCGGCCAACGGAGGCGTCGGGAGGGGACGGTGGCAGGCACCTTCGAAGTCATGTACGAGGGGGGTCTTCGCGGGTGATGAACGGGTGGGCAGGACCCAGGTAGGAATCTAAGGGCTTTCCCCGTGTGCTCTTTATCATTCATCATCTAGACATTCGAGGTAACGACAATGACAGACTTTTGTTGCTCATGTATCCTTGGACGCCCTCGAGCGGACTCATATACCTCCTCTCTGCAGTCAACTGCAAGCCTGCTGTTAGCTTGGTGAGGATGCCACGAAAGAAAGCAAAGAACCACTCTGCCCTCCTCTATTCATGTGAACTCGGTCCTTACCTATAAATATGCCCGAATCCTCTTGCTCCGTGGGATCGTCTCTTATTCTCATCATACTCTCAACGCCTAGAACCCCCCCCCCCCC